>LAPY01000420.1:13452-35183 GCA_000970635.1 Eragrostis tef | reverse complement strand
TGGCACCAGTGACCGCCTCCGCTGCCCCCTGGGATGCACGCTGCCCTGCTTCAGCATCATCAGATGACTTCTGCCCGATCCGATCACCGATCTTTGATTGGACCCCGACGGCCGACGACGACACTGAGGTGAAAACTGAACTGATGCATTTCATGTCAGTATTGTGTGCGTGTGCGCTGTGTCTTCTGAATTTGATCCTATGATATGAACATGGATTGAGCAGTGGAGTGAGTGGCAACTAGTGATTAGTGAGGCATTGTAGCCATGGAATGAGTAGCAAGGATTACATGTACAATTAGTGATAGCAAGGATTACATGGAATGAGTAGCAAGGATTTTTTTATTTCAGTCATATTCTCTTGTTGATTCCTGCTGTGATCACCATGCTATATGGCATGATGCAGAAGTGCAGAATTGTCTTTGTGTGATCACTGATCTGATTCAAATGGTTACATATCAGTTCAGAGTTTCAGGTTCAGTTCAGGCACTTTGTTGCATTCATGCACTTTGTTGATCTGATTCTTGAGGGTGCTGTCAGCTGTAGAATGCTAGAACATTTATGTGAAAGCACATCATCAGTTAACCAATTTTGGGTAATTTTGCAGTTTGTTTTAATCCTACTGCAGTTAAAAATATACATGCCTGGGAATGGCGAATGACCTGACTGTGAATGACAGAAGACTGAATGTGTGCCATTTGGGACACCATTCCTATGTCCTGACTGTGGTATACATACTGATGGATATCAGTCACAGTTCCATTGCTTTTTTTTTTTGAAATGTATATCTGTTTTCTCATAAATGCTTCATGTGGATTATGATCCTTCACTCTCAATGAGATTCAGTGATTTTCTCTGATCCAGGAAGTACTAACTTACTGAGCTTTGTTTTTCTAAGAAGAGAAATTGGTTGTATTTTTATATAGGAACCATCAGTTTAGTAGAAATATGTGGAGGCTGTGTGCAGTTGGTTTTTTTTTTCAGAAATGCAACAGTCATTGCTGGGAGTACATGTTCAGTTCATTGCTGGGCTGAATATATAGCATGGATGTCTTCAAAGTTCTTGTTTAGTTCATGATCAGTGATGTTACTTTCATGATCAGATTACATGTTATGGTGGGTGTGGAGACAAATGTATGCAGTAGCCCATGAACAAGCTAGATTCAGTTCTGTTTAAGCATGTCTGTTGCCTGATATTTTCTTTAATACTTCTTTTGGGTTGCCTGATGTTAGCTACATGCTTTTGAACTGAATTGTGGTCACAACTCCTGTATGGTCACAACTCCTGTATCTGAAGTGATTTTCAGAGCATGTACTTTGTGACAGTATTTGATATGCACTTTGTGATTTTCTCTGGTCAAAAGGACACAAGCACATTTGAAAGCATATAGCCTGAGTTGCATAATCATGCTCTTGATCTTGCTTACCAGTTCTGCTCATTGCAGACTAAGCAGACAGTCCATATTTCTGTCATCTGCAACTTTCTTGAATCATTTTATTACCAGTTCTGCTCATTGCAGACTAAGCAGACAGTCCATATTTCTGTCATACCTGATTGGCATCCTTAATCTGTACTTGTGAACTAGAACCTTCATCTGTACTTGTGAAACTGCCTTCCTGCTACTGCTATGACCAGTCCATATTTTCATACAATGAACAGTCCATATTTTCATACAATGAACAGTTAATTCACTAATTTATGCCTCTCTTGCATTGTAGGATCCAAGGACATCTTCTTCGCAACCTTTCATGAACCTTCTGACCAGGACAAGGATGCTGACCTGCAATTGCTGATGCAAGAGGATGTAACTCCAAGCAAACGTCAACTGAAGCGGGGCAGCAACTACAGCCTTGAAGAAGACATACAACTTTGCAAATCTTGGATTAACGTCAGTAATGACCCTATCGTTGGGACTGACCAGCCTGGAAAAACCTATTGGGAAAGCATAGCTCAAGATTTTCATAGAAACAAGGACTTCGAGTCAGATAGGACTGCAAATTCTATAGAGCATCGCTGCCAATTCATATTAAAGGAGTGCATGAAGTTTCATGGATACTTTGAAGATATTGAGGGCCCGTCATCCTAGCAGTGTTATGTACCAAGAGCATGTACATATCCTGACACTAGTCATCTTGCTTGGTTCATTTCTCATCATTTGGTTCATATCTCATCATGCTCTTGATCTTTGTTGCAGATGCTTGAAGCACAGGCGCTCTATGCATCAAAACACAAAGGAAAGCGCTGTCCGTTCATACATTGCTGGTTCGTAGTCAGACATACTGAGAAATTTGCAGCACTACCTGGCTTCAACAAATCCAGGAGGTCGTCAAAGTCAACAAACCTCAACCTCAACATGCAAGGAAGCTCTTCGAAGAAACCCCAACCTCCGGGTAGAAAACAAAGCAAAGAAAAGCTTAAAAGAGGTGAAGGCGACGATGATGAGTACATGATGAAGAGTTTGATTGAGTTGAAGGAAAAGGAAATGAAGCGGAAGGAAGAGGTTGACCAACGTAAGATAGAGCTCGAGGAGCGTCGACTGCAGTGGAAGCAAGAGGATCATGTTCTGCGATGTAAGCAAACTGGATGAACCTAGTAGAGCATATGACTGGCTTGTAACACAGCATACCTGAGCAGTAGCAAGCAACCTATTCCCGATACCTCTCATACTCACCAATAGAGATTAAATTATCTAGTAAGTGGCACATGCTTGGGAAAGCACGTATATAATTTGATTTTCTAATTCAAGTGTCATATTTATAGAGCTCTCAAAGGTCTATAAATAATGCTCTCATGTTTCTCTAGTACAGAGATTGGAGCGTGTATAGGTGACTTTCGCATAAATACACGCCTGATGCAATTAGCATATATCAGTTTTTTTTGTCCTCCCTTTAGCTCAGTATAAGCACATGCATGGGTTTCACTAGTGCCAATAGTACACGTGATCTCTTGTACTTAGAACATATTTCTTTGCTGGGTGGAAAAATTCAGGTACCAACTGAAAACTCAAGCTGTCAGTTTAGATGCATAATTGCATATAGAGCCTGAAGAAATCATAACATATGTATATATACTATGGTGTTGTCTTGCTGTAATTTTAGATGTATAAACGTCCATAGTCTTTAGCCAAGAACAAAAAAAAAAAGTCATGTTGCTGCTTAACCGGTCAGAGCACATATTTAAAGCTCAGACAAGAAGACTGAAATGAAAGTGAAACACTTTGTTTTCTGATGTTTATACACTAAAACTGAAACGAAGTACTATTCAGGGCTCCATCAGCAGTCTGCAACAAAAAGATGGCAAATATTGCAGCAAAATATTGGTTAAAAAGCAAACATTTCAAGGTATGCATATACTGCGCAGAGGATTTGGATTTTCAGTCATGGCCGATCGTTCCAAGCGGAGCAGAGGAGAAAACAGAGCATGGAACATGTCCCGTCGCCACCAGTGGCCTCCTGCACCGTGTCTGCCATCTCGCACCCCGTCCGACTGTGTTGCAGCCAACAAATAAAGGCCGGTGGATGCAGGCATGGGTCGGCGTTAAACTGACCGAGGCATGCGCGCGGCGGGGGTCACCGGCGCCTCTGCTATCTGGTTTCGTCGAGCCCAGGTTTCGGATGTCTTTGTCCGACCGTGTTTCACCTAGTCTATCACCTACCCGGGTGATTCAAGCATGGCTGGCACACGAGCAGGCGGATGTACCGCGAAAATCACCCGTGACACAACGTCCACGGCGTGGTAAGGCGGACGAAGTCGTTTGGAACTCAGCGGTGTGCTCTGGCGGCGAGCCATGGCGTTCAGCGGAGCTATGACGAGACGAGGGGTGGTCGCTATCCTGGAAGTCTTTCGATTGAGCGTGGCACCAAGGATGGTGGGCGCTCATCCGCAACAGCCACTTGTGCCGGCCTCGTTGTGCTCGCGCTGTCAGGCTCTCAGCGCTAGTGGTCGCTGTGCGTTTTCTTGTGCTGCGGTCTGTGTAACCGGCAGACTATCGCTCTCCTGTTCTGGCTAAACTCGGGCTGCGGTCTGTGTAACTATAACCCCAAACATGATAACCATCTTTTGTTATCATGTCCATGGTTGCAACTTGTACTGTGGGTAATAGGAAAACAGTGATGTTCTGGGAAGACATGGGGCAATCTTACCCTCAGCTATGCTCATTTGCGAAGACAAAGCAATTTCAATGGCTAAATACATGGAAAATGAGGTGGACATGAACTTCATTTTGCCTCTATCCATCGAGAGTGGATTTATCTACAGCACCCTTGATTGAGGGGCTTAGACTGACTCCAACAACAAGGAAGCAGTTTGCAGATGCAAATGAACTTTTGGCTCTTGTATACAGTGAAAGAAGAGGCCATTTTCGTTGATGTCTCCAACAAGAAGACGCAGAGCCATTTTCCAACGCCCGCACGCCGTCGCAGCTCGCCACAGCTCGCCCCACGCACGCCGCCGCAGGTCGCGACGAGCGCTGCCACCGCAGCTCGTAGCGGTGTGGCTCACGGGACCCGGCGGCGCCGCAAACGCCGTGCAAACCCGCGCGCCGCCGGTCTCACCTCCGCCGCGCCTGCCCAACTGTAGTGTGATGTTGCTTCTTGGCCTGTCCCAACTGAAGGGTGATTTTGAATGGTGGTACGTCCAGCTTCAGATGTTGAGAGAAATCAAAAGATTGAGAGAGAGAGAGAGAGAGATCAAAGCAACAACCTCCAATGAATAGCAGCGTCTTGTCTGTGTGTGGGAGCGCCGCACTGCACGCTTGCGAATTGTGAAGCAAACCCGGAGCGGCAGACGTGCAAAGACCCATGGCGAATCGAAACAGAGGAGAGCACGCCCATGGCGAGCTTGGCGTGGGCGCGCGGGTCTCTGTGTGCCTCTGTGCCATCGTGCCGGGCTGCCTCGCCCCCGCCGCGCGTGCCACCGCGCCCCGGCCTCTGTGCTCGCCTCTGCCGTGCCCCGGCTTCCGCGCTCGCCCCCGCCACACACCCAGGCCACTGCGGCGTCGGCGTCTGGGCGCCGTGCCTCCGCGTTCTCGGCGTTGACGGCGCTCGCGCCGCCCTGCCTGCCCCAACGCCGCCGAGCTGCTCCCGCGCGCACGCACCCCGCCCGGACCTCCGGCGCGACGAATCTCGCCGCGAATTCCTCTATTTCTTGGTTGGTTAAACCACCGCCTGGCCGCTCCAGCCACAATGTGCTCCACTTGTGCGCCGTCCACGCCTGCTCCACCATGTACACCGTGTTGGGGATAGCCATATGTACCATAGGCTAGAATTTCTCATTTTATGTACAAAGATGTCAATATATAAGTTTGTGACCCATTTGTAAAGTCTAGGGACTTTATTGTAGCATTTAGAGACCTCTTTGTAAAGTCTGAGGACTTGAATGTAATATTTATCTCCATCAATAGAATAAATGAGAAGAGCCATCCCACCTCCCTCTATAAATAGAGCCCAAGGGCTTAGGGGAGGGGACTTTTGGACCATTGGCTCATAGGACCTCCCCTCTTGGTCTATTCCTTCCTACCCTTTAGGTGTTCTTCGTTTATCTTCGTATAATCTCTCTTTCTCTTCGTTCTCTCTATGTTCGAAGGCGTAAACCCCAACACACCGGCGGCTTGTCCTCGAGGCCGTCCATGGCGCCGGGGTCGAAGTCGCGGACGGGAGCGGGTCGGAGAAGTTGTTCCGGGCGATGGTGCCGTTGAGCTTTAGGCCGATGAGGCGGAGGCCACGCCACGGCCGCAGCACACCACGCCATGCCACTCGTGCGACCAGCCGCAGCACACCACGCCATCGCCTCCACCACATCCCGCACCATCGCGGCCTGCTCATCGATGCGGCCCCGCGCGTCCTGCCGCCTTTATCTGAAGATGCACAGAGATGCACATATGCGTTTGCGTGCCCTTGTTGAAGTCAGTCTTATCTGAACCGTCCATCCAACATATGTGTGGTATATATTTAATGTACTACTAATAGTTGTTGTTGTGAGTCATATCTACACCACACATGTGCTAGATGAATAGTCCAAATAGAATCCTCGCTATAGATGGATTTTATAATCTAATTGCCCTATCGGTCATGGCATCAGGACAGTTGGATTTACTTTCTTCAGAGTTGGACCAGCTGAACTTAACTGATGATATTTTCGACAAATGGGGCTATATATGGAACTCGGAGGTATACTTTTACTGTCTAAAATATTGGCCATTAGTTCCTCAAAACTAATGGCCATTAGTTTGATCTGACGGTGTAGATCAGATCTCAGAAATTCACTACTAATGACCATTATTTCATCAAACTGAGGGTAATATTAGAAAAAATAAAAACGACGGACTTATAATAAATAGTTTTGTCTTCATAAACATATCAAATTAGTAGTATGATTAATCTTTGACATGTATTAAGCTAGGAAATATGTGTTTTAAATTATAAGTAGGGTAGGGTTAAGCTTTTACTTTGCTATCATAAAACATAAATTCTTAATTAATAAAGCAATTACATAACTACTCTTAAACTAATGGCCATTAGTTTTGAGGAACTAATGGTGATTATTTTGGACCTTAAAACTCCTCAAGCTTTAATATTGTACTACTACGGTGCCAGATGCATTCAAATGGATATGATACTACGGCACTCAAGCCAAAGTAAGCATAAGTTTTTCTTCTGGTTCTTACTTCTTGATAGACTGAATACAAGAGATCTTGTTCATAGAAAGCACTTTCACCCGGACTCATATGCATGTGTGCTCTGCAATGGGGGAAAAATTGAAACACTTAATCACCTCTTCTTCGAATGCCTTTTTGCACAAAGCTGTTTTTTTTAACCTCTCAAAATCTGCATTGAAGTGTAGCATCTGTTCATGCGCATACAAGCATTAAGAAACTCAATGCCCCTACACACACGACCAAACTTACACTAAACACAGAAAAGGAACGCGTCCTTTGAGAAGTCATCGGCGATATCCGATGTGTGACGAGGAGCGACACACTCCCTTTGTGTCTCCATGCGATGAGAGGTATCAAAAGATTGAGACCTAACCAGAAAACACCCTGAAGAAAAATAAACTACAACCAAGTCCATCTTCTCCTTCACGAGTCTTCCCGATAGCATACCTCACCGCCGGAGATTGCCGTCTGCAACAGGCATCCCCCACCCTCCTCGACAGGGACAAGGGAAGGGAACAACATCACCACTCCCGACCACCAATCCGACGATGAGAAGACCAAGAACCAGCGAGGGCGCAGTCCAAGCTCGACGACACCTCGCCCCCCACCCCCGGAAACACCACCCACCATGCTCGATGACCCCCCCCACCTCCCAGAAACACCACCCACCATTACAAGCAGCAACGCCGGTGAGGGGAACCACAAGGTTAGGTAGACAACTTCGTCACCGGCGCCCGCGAAGCCCACAAAATCCACACCAACGAGGACGTCGTTGGCGGGAACCTTTATTCGCCTACGGAAGAGCTCCAACGCCGGTGCAAAAGCAGCTCCCGCCCCTTCGCCAGGCACTCGCCATCACCGACGTCGAAGCTGGAAAGAGACCGAGGAGCAAAACGAGTCGTCACCGGCATCTTGACGCCGACACGACAAAAAGCTACACCTATTAGCTAAACTACAGCTATGGAAAGAGGGCCAGATGGCGATTCCACCAGATCCCACCCTCCCCGGCGCCGGAACGACCGCGGAGAGCGAGCTCCAGCAAAATCGCGCCGGATTTGGAGTTCGCCTGATCTTCTCCTCGCTCTGTACTGTAGCAGGGGAAAGGAAAGAGGAAAGTTACCAACTTGTTGCACAAAGGTGTTGGATCCTCAAGCTTTAATATTGTACTACTACGGTGCCAGATGCATTCAAATGGATATGATACTACGGCACTCAAGCCAAAGTAAGCATAAGTTTTTCTTCTGGTTCTTACTTCTTGATAGACTGAATACAAGAGATCTTGTTCATAGAAAGCACTTTCACCCGGACTCATATGCATGTGTGCTCTGCAATGGGGGAAAAATTGAAACACTTAATCACCTCTTCTTCGAATGCCTTTTTGCACAAAGCTGTTTTTTTTAACCTCTCAAAATCTGCATTGAAGTGTAGCATCTGTTCATGCGCATACAAGCATTAAGAAACTCAATGCCCCTACACACACGACCAAACTTACACTAAACACAGAAAAGGAACGCGTCCTTTGAGAAGTCATCGGCGATATCCGATGTGTGACGAGGAGCGACACACTCCCTTTGTGTCTCCATGCGATGAGAGGTATCAAAAGATTGAGACCTAACCAGAAAACACCCTGAAGAAAAATAAACTACAACCAAGTCCATCTTCTCCTTCACGAGTCTTCCCGATAGCATACCTCACCGCCGGAGATTGCCGTCTGCAACAGGCATCCCCCACCCTCCTCGACAGGGACAAGGGAAGGGAACAACATCACCACTCCCGACCACCAATCCGACGATGAGAAGACCAAGAACCAGCGAGGGCGCAGTCCAAGCTCGACGACACCTCGCCCCCCACCCCCGGAAACACCACCCACCATGCTCGATGACCCCCCCCACCTCCCAGAAACACCACCCACCATTACAAGCAGCAACGCCGGTGAGGGGAACCACAAGGTTAGGTAGACAACTTCGTCACCGGCGCCCGCGAAGCCCACAAAATCCACACCAACGAGGACGTCGTTGGCGGGAACCTTTATTCGCCTACGGAAGAGCTCCAACGCCGGTGCAAAAGCAGCTCCCGCCCCTTCGCCAGGCACTCGCCATCACCGACGTCGAAGCTGGAAAGAGACCGAGGAGCAAAACGAGTCGTCACCGGCATCTTGACGCCGACACGACAAAAAGCTACACCTATTAGCTAAACTACAGCTATGGAAAGAGGGCCAGATGGCGATTCCACCAGATCCCACCCTCCCCGGCGCCGGAACGACCGCGGAGAGCGAGCTCCAGCAAAATCGCGCCGGATTTGGAGTTCGCCTGATCTTCTCCTCGCTCTGTACTGTAGCAGGGGAAAGGAAAGAGGAAAGTTACCAACTTGTTGCACAAAGGTGTTGGAATGACATTGGAATATTTTTTTTAAGATAATGGAAAGATTGCATTAATCCTGGCCTTGTCTCTCAAGAAAGTTACAGCCGCAGTGGCCTTTGCTTCCAAGAAAGTTACAACCAATTCAATCACCAACAAAGTCGGCCATCTATTGGAGGTTCCACAAAGAGTGGATCTGGTCAAGAGCAATTCTAATATGTCATTTATTAAAGAGCAGATGATGGTGTCATGCTGGATAATTTGGACTCAACGAAATTCAATCATTTTGACAATAA
Source organism: Eragrostis tef (assembly GCA_000970635.1). Lineage (NCBI taxonomy): Eukaryota > Viridiplantae > Streptophyta > Magnoliopsida > Poales > Poaceae > Eragrostis > Eragrostis tef. The sequence goes on along the minus strand of LAPY01000420.1, from coordinate 25,877 downwards.
GACAGGGTCTTAGGCGAGATTGAGGAGAGAGTTGAAAGCAGAGTTTACCTTCGGGCCAATCTCAATTGGCATTTCATTACCATTAAATAAGGTGTCACATAAGCCAGATAAATGACATGGCATATTAATTAAGATAAAAGAGAAGAAATCCCTTTCATCCCCATGAAAGGCATGAGACACGGTTTAATATATATGAAAGTTGATTGAAAGACTCATTAAGAGCCGAAACCTTCATCCCAACATGTTTTAAACCATCATAATGTAACAATTTAATATTATGTTTTGACTATAAAACCGTGAGGTCAAATTATGCATTGAGAGATGTCATTTCATTTATCATATGAAAACTCTAAGCTTGACATGTCACTCTTGTAAAGCGTGAAATAAAAGTATGCACTGAGACTGGCATTGAGTGATCGGATCGAGGGTTTTCATGTGTAACTTTTTTTGAACTATGGGACTTACGGTCCTTTGTATTTGTTTCCCCTTTTGTAAAGTTCTGTGCATATTTCATGGAAAATGAAATCAGTAGGGGCCTCCTTCCTGTTTCATAAAAAAAAACATGCTTGCATCAATGGATTGTATTCCTACATTTTTGTCTCTTCTGGCAATTAACTGCTTCTCTCTTGGCAGTTAAATTTTCTGTGTGAACTACTATTGGCGAACCTGTCTAATACAGATACATTTTCTGTGTGAATTACTAATGACAGTTGTAACTTCAGTTCTTACAGTTTTCACCTTATGCAACTATAGACAGTTGCCATATTATTCTGCTCTGTCATTCGCATTTGTCTTCTTGACGCACAGTTCTTCGAACCGTAACCAGTACAAGAAATTGAGTGTTTACTAGAGAACAGTTTTACTTTTATTTCTCAGTGGTATTTTTAATGAACGGTCCATGACTTTCTATTACAAATTCATATCTTTTCAGACATTTTTTGTTCCCCAAGGTGAATCTGAAATAAAAAAAGACAAGACTGAAGGACGAGCATGAAAAAACAAAAAGGAAACAAAAAAGTGCGAAGGAACTAGCTCTTCGACCAACGTTGGCGACAGGGTCTAGCTAAACAACTTTAAGGCGCCTCGACGAGGTCGCCCTCCACAGTTTAGCGATCCTCAAAAACTTCAAGAGATGAGCTTCATCTTACCTGGCAGAGACAGATCTGTTGGAGAGCGTGGAAGTGCACAAAACAGCGAATATTTAGTGCACAACACAACATATTTTGAAAAACAAAAGGTGTCCTCAGGTACGGTGAGCAGTCTATTGCTAATACCTCTCACACCCACCAATAGAGATAGAATGATCGAAGCAATCGAAACATGCTTTGGAAACCATGTGTGTGTGTCATATTCTAATTCAAGTATCATATAGGGCTATGGAGCTCCATAATGCTCTCATGTTTTTCAAGTGCTAAAGTGGAACTGCGTGTAAGTGACATCCACAATTATAAGAACTTGCTATTGGTCTTGGTCAGGTTTTTTTTTTTTACCTACTTGTGCAGTAAGCACATGGCTTTACTATATTGTTTCTCCTGCAGTCCTTCAAGATGTATAAATATCCAGAGTTTTCATCCCATGCAAGGACGGTGAACTAAAACATTCATTCAGAGCATCCATCACCTTGACACAGCCATGCGATAAAACTGCACCTTTGACACATTCATTCAGACGGCCAGATTGAGGATCAGTAGCAAATTCAGTACAAAGTGGTCTGCAGGCTTATCAACGATGAACTTGTGCTCCTCGTTCTGTCAGATTACATATGTAAAGTTCAGACACGGGGACTGAAATGAAACGTTGTTCGTTTCACATGTTAACAAAAAAAAATGTAATGATGGATTCTGTAACTCGATCAGCAGTCTGCCGCAAAGTTCAGTCAAAATGAAAATATTACACTCATGGTCAGCTGGTTATTGCCACCTGTGGAGAAAACAGAGCATGGTCGACCTCCATGGTCCACGACGCCTAGGATGTCAGGCGCTCATTGGCAATCGCCAGCTGTGCTGGCCTCGTTCCCTCAGGTTCTCAGAGCTAAGAACGGTTGTACGTTAACTTGTGCTGTGATCCGTCAATCTATGTAACCACTAACTTGGTAGCGGTGGAGCTCCACGGCGGCAACTTTGGGTTGCGACAATAGAGTCTGCAAGGGCGCGGTTGTCCGAGTACTAACAAGCGGGGGAGATGCATGGTCCGCTCCTCGGCTTCTCCTAGACCGTCACACGGCAACGTTTCAAGTTTTATAGACAGATGCTAAAACCAACCATTAACAGGATGGTTCAGTCAAGATTCACAATCAGGGGTAGCGTGTGCATGCGTGTATGATTTGAATGTATGTATGTTCGTAGGGGCACGTAACTGATACTAAGTTTTTAGAGCATATCATGCGATAAATTGGTAACTCCAATGAAACAAACTGTAGCATTTTAAATCCCAATGACTCCCAGGCCCATACTGGTCCACCATATTTCTAATGTTCTTTATCATCTACCATTAACTGATCCTTTTTGGTCCTACAGGGAGGAGCCATCGAAAGTTTATACTGGAATGCAACTGTTTATTTCTTGCGCCTGGATAGCGGAGAGCACACTTTTGTGAGATTCAGAACATTTATATAGGAACGCTTTGGATAATGGACGAGCGTATATGTTGGCACAGAGATAAATATACCATGGACATGATTGCCTAGCCATTGAAGTGAGTTTGTAAATTCCATCTGCTTTGGTTTGTTTCCTGGATATAGTTGGTGCCTTCCATTTTCTTGAAGGTGCACAAAAACGCATGTAGGGCATGTTTGGATGAGACCCTGAGCCAGGCAGCCTGACTCAGGCGCGAGCGTCAGCTGCAGGCGTAGCTTGAGGATGCTGCCTGACGCAGGCGAGTTTCTTAGGTCACTAACCAAACTAACCTGTATTCAGTGTGAAAACATTTGTACTGTGCACACCATATCTATTATGTTTTCTTTTTAGAATTACACAGTACAACTCAGACAATCATAACACACGCAACTAACTGTATCAATTATGTTCATGCAACTTTGATCAATACAGGTTACCCACTACAAGAAAAAACTTCTTCAGATACGCTTTGTTAATAGAATAGATATGCCCATTGCATCTCTATCAGGATGTAGAGACGTTTCACAAAGCGTGTTGTGACACCCCGTGTCACTGAGGCACAACTCGTGCAATCAACCCAAACTGAACAGAACACAAATTTGAAGCAAATCCAAATTCAAAATCAAATATGCAAACAATTGTCAAATCAAGGCTTGTGAAGGAACTCAAAAATTTAAATAACAACTTGGGCAACGAAAAATGCCAGTGGATGAAGGTCATCGAGTAAGAATTTTGGAGGATTTTTTGCGAATTTTGAAATTCGTAAAGCATGTTTTGAATATGTCGCAGGAGTTTTGGCTATGAACTACGACGCTAATGCAAACAAAGTTAGGACTGAAGAAGTTCTCACTAAAAAGGCTTAATAAGTGGTTAGGACTGAAGGCACTTGTAATACAGGGTACCTTGTAGCTGCTCAATAAGCCATTCCCAATACCTCTCATATCCACATACGAAGATGGCAATATCTAGTAAGTGGTACATGTTTGAGAAAGCAGGTATGCATACGATCTAAAAATTCATGTATCATATATATAGAACTCTTGAAACCCCATAATGCTCTCATGCTTCTCCAGTACATTGGGCCACACGTGCGGAGCGATTAGCGTCTTTTAGAATTTTTTTCACTCCCCTTTAGTTCAGTATTAGCATATGGCTTTAACTAGTGTCAATAGTACACGTCTTGTACTTAGTACTCATTGTGGTGGGTGGAAAAAATCAAATGCAAACTGAATAGTCGTGCAACCATTTTAGATGCGTATAGAACTTGGAGAAACCATACGATGGTGTTGCTCCTGCCGTAATTTGAGATGTACAAATGTCCAGAGTCTTTTTCAGCCATGAAAAAGAAACAGTCATTGTGCAGCTCGTCCCGTCACCAGCAGCTGGCAAGGATGGTGGCGGCGGGGTGTTCATCCGCTTTTCCTTTCCTTCCTATCACCAGATCGAGAGGATTCGGCAGAGGAAGCTTCGATCTGCAAAATCGTCCTGGCCATGGCGTCCATGTCGCCCACTGCGGCTCCGGCAGCGGTATCCACGCATGCGCCCTGGCGCAGCTGCGGCGGTGGGATTCGCATGCGCCAGCGCATCGCCCGGTGCAGGCGCGGCACCATGACGCAGTCGGTCCATGATCTGATCGGATTGTCGGCATGGTGGAGCATGACTCGATGAATGATCAGCTGTGGTGGTGCTCATGGTGGTTGGCCCTTGATGGCCTCGTGGAGCTGTGTGAGAAACACTGCCGTGGCGTGCAGATGCATGGGTTTGGATCAAAGGGCGAAAGCCTCTAACTGTGATGAGGTCTCGGAACGCCGTACACCTTCTTGAAGGCGTTGTCAATGAACCCACTCTGCGGTCATGAATCTCTAGATGAAAACCTAAATCCAATCTCGGATGGGTGTTGGCAGTGTCTTTGATGCTGCATTCTCCTTGGAGGCGGCGTCTTGGAGTCTCTTTCGGTGTGACGTCTTCTTTCGTCACGATCTGCTGCGGTTAATGTAAAATTCATCATCGGTTGCAGTCTGAGTGGTCTTTGCTTCAATCAAGAGATGGTATTTATCATTGGATTGGCATTTGTTTTGTCCTATACCCGACGTGGTGAAATTTAGACATAATGAGTTAACCGTACTCGAAGAACAACACCGGAAGACAACAAAGGCTGCAGATAGGGGTCGTTTTTCTTGTTTTCGTTTGTTTGTTTTATTCCATCAGTGTAGCAATTGTACACTTCTGATGATGGTCGACTCTTGTCGGTGATTGTATTTGGCTGTAACTCTCTTGAAAGTCAAGGCCAGTGCGGCTGTATCTTTTCTGATAGCCAAGGCGGGATTAATACAATCTTTCTATTATCTCAAAAAAATCAATTTTCAGACAATAAACTGAAACAAAATATAGTAACGCTCCATCCAGAAAGGTGGTACGTAAATATTTCAGTACAACAAAAAAGCATCAGCATGATTTCAGTCATGACCGATGGTCCAAGCAGAGCAGAGGAGACGAGAAAACAGAGCCTAGAACGGGTCACGTGACCGGTGTCACCTTCAGAACAGCATGCGTTAAACTAACAGAGGCATGTGCGCAGAGCAGAGATTTTCTGGACATGGGGAGGGAGGTGAAATGAGAGAGGGAGAGAGAGGGCGAACCCCGACGAACTGGCTGTCTCAGGTTTGTCAGAAGGGGGCGGCGCCGCTGGCGTCGCCGGTTCGCGAGTTCAAGTCTGCACCCGAGAGAAGGCCCAAGGTGTCCGCTGCAAATGGTGCCACGCGAGGTGCGCGAAAAGCACTTTTGAGCGGGACACGCGGCACGCCATGGAAGAGGCAGGTGGAGAGCTCTGGACCGCAGGATGAAGTGATCAATGGCGGTCGCGGTGGGGTCCGTAGGTCAAAGGACGAGGTGGGAGGGGAGGTAGCAGAGTTTTTCAGCCAGCTCTGGCTTGTTCCATCCCCATCCCGCCCTCCGTCTAGGGTTTCGCCATCGGAGAAAGCGGCGGCGGTGTGGATCCGCCGCGATCTCTGGGAATCCAAGTCATTCAAATCACATGAGTGTATCCCGTTCGGAAGAAGAGATCAGAAGCCAGAGAAGGTTTAGGACTTCGATTTTGCTAGAGATTTGTGGGGAAAGGGTGAGAAGGAAAGCTTCGTGCAGGTGGTGAAGAAGTCGATGGCGGGAAGAGGAGGCCGGGGAAGAGGAGGTCCACGCAGGAGGAGTGGGGAGATTGGGGCCAGTGGCCGTCACAGCCACCCCCCTTCTTCCATGGTCAGCCACCACCACCATATGGCTACTTCCCCAACCCACCGCCGCCACGCGCCCAAGGCCACCAGGGATGGGTGGCAGAGGCCAGGGGTCAGGAACCAAACCGAGGGGGCCAGCTCCAAGGCAGCAAGATCTCCAGAAGAACATGCATCAAACTAAGCCTCCACAGAAGGATGAGGTAACTACTGGTTCTAGCTCACAATAGAGGAATGTGAAGATAGACTGCTTCAATTGTTATGAGCCTGGTCACTTTAGTTCGGATTGTCCAACTCTGAAGCCGTGTCATATCTGTAAAGATGCAAGACATGATGCAACACAATGTCCAGAGTGGAAAAAACACCATGAGATAGCTGAGTACTATGGGAGTGCTAATGAAGGGCTAGGTTTCTTTCATGTGGATGTTACACCCAAGCCAGGCAGGGTTAGTAATTGGGTCAAGTTTGAGAACTGTGCAGTGGTGACAATTGAAGAAGGATCAATGGACAAGGAGAACATTGAGAGAAACTTTGCAGAGATCTTTGATAAGGAGTGGCCATGGCAGTTGAAACTGTTGGATGACTTCAGATACTTGGTGAGGTTTCCACCTCATAAGAGGCTGAAGGACATGATTTATGCAGATGTCACGTATTTCCCTCTTAACAAGGAAGGGGTGCTGGGTTCCCTAAAAATTTGGGATGGGGAAATCAAAGCTCACCAAGTGCTAGAAGAGGTCTGGGTACAAGTGAGAGGAGTCCCACCGAAGTGGAGTGATTTTACCACTTTCAAGCAGATAGCATCTACTCTTGGCAGGCTCGTGGAAGTTGATTGGGGATCTCAGTTGAATAGCTTCTTTGCTATGACAAGGCTAAAGATTGCAGTGAGGAATCTGTCAAAAATTCCATGTGAAAGACTGATGGAGATGGACGAGAAGTTGTATTGGGTCAGTTTCAAGGTTGAGGGTGAAGTTGTACAGGAAGAGGAGGATGACACCGAGGACAAGGGAGATGATGATGACAAGAAGGATGACAAGGGAAATGAGGACAATACAGAGGAAGAGAGGATGGATACTGATCAAGCTAGAACTCCTGATGGTAATGGAAAGAGTAATGGTAGAGATAAGGATAGTAAACTTGGTGAGGGGCTAATGGGAAGTGGTAGTAAAGGAGTAAAGACGGTCAACAACTGGGCAAGTCTTTTCAGAGAAGATTACATGGAGCAGCTTCTACAAAATGAATTGAGCAATTTTGTGGGTTGTAACCTGATCAAGGAAATGGAATTGATGGGATCAGACTCAGAAGATGAGGAAAATGCAGAGGAATTTCAGTTGGAGGACAGTGAAATGATTAAGTTGCCAGAAAATCTGTTGAACAACATCATGCAGAAAAGGGGATACAAATCAAAGGAGCTCATGAATGGGGATTTGACAGTGTTCAATGAAAGTGCAGTGATAACAGAGGAAACACAGAATATCCAAGAGGGTATTAGCTTGATGGACATACACAAGACTAGAAGAAATCTTGAGCATCCCACTCTGGAGGAGGATCAGCAAGCAGTCAAGATTGACAGGAAGAAAAAGGAAGCAACTCAAAAGTGGGGGCCAGTCATTGCAAAGAAGAGGAGCTTGAGGAATAGAGATGATGGAAGAACCATCCTTGAGAAAGCTCAAGAGATGAAAAAGAAATATAACCTGGAGGTAAATCAAGGTAAAAACAAATTTCCTTTTTCAGTTTTGAATTCAGAGCAATTTAATATTGTTTCTAGCATAGTTGGTATTGAGCTGGATAAGAATGTAGTAGCTAAGGAAAAGCTAGTTAAAGAAGTTCTTGAGGTAGATCTAGGTAGAAGAATGGCGGTTACAAAAGACTGCATGATTAGTGAGTGTAGCTATAAAGTAGATAATAGTGATAGTGTAGAAAGGTGCAAGCAAGGAGATGCCTATGCTATACCAGTTAGATCCTGTGATAGAAATGATCACCAGATGGGTGAAATGCAAAACTCTAGTATAGCGGATGGCTGGACTAAAATTATGCATAGGAAAGCCAAAACAAAAGTTAAACAATGAAAGGTGCCTTTTGGAATATTAGAGGTTTGAACAAAGATGGTAGAAAACCAGCTCTCAGTAGTTTCATTTGTGCAAATAATTTAGATTTTGTAGGTATAGTTGAGACTAAGAAAAGTGAGTATAAAGGTAATTATCTAAGATCTTTGGTTGGTAGTATTCCTTTTAATTCGAAATATATACCGGCAAAAGGAACTGCTGGTGGTATGTTGGTAGGTTTTAGAGCTGATCTTTACATTATTAACAAATTAGGAGAGTATGAGTTCTGTTTGAACATTATGGAGAGTATGAGGAAAATGAACTGCTTACTGCTCCTTTTACAGAAGAGGAGATAAAAGAAGCAGTTTTTAGTAGTTATAGTGAGGGGGCCCCAGGACCTGATGGGCTTCCTTTTTTATTTTACCAAAAATTTTGGGATATAGTGAAAACTGATATTTGCAATCTGTTTAGAGATTTTCAAGAAGGGAAGCTAGATCTGTACAGGTTGAACTTTGCTATGATAACCCTCATCCCTAAAGAGAATGATGCTAGGGAAATGAAAAAGTTTAGACCCATTAGTCTCTTGAATTGTAGCTTTAAATTTTTTTTGAAGTTATTAACGTCTAGATTAGGAAGAGTGAGTCAAAGGCTCATTTCTGATCAGCAAAGTGCTTTCATTAAAAATAGATATATTTTGAAAAGTACTGCATGATTAGTGAGTGTAGCTATAAAGTAGCTAATAGTGATAGTGCAGAAAGGTGCAAGCAAGGAGATGCCTATGCTACACCAGTTAGATCCTGTGATAGAAATTATCACCAGATGGGTGAAATGCAAAACTCTAGTCTAGCGGATGGCTGGACTAAAATTATGCATAGGAAAGCCAAAACAAAAGTTAAACAATGAAAGGTGCCTTTTGGAATATTAGAGGTTTGAACAAAGATGGTAGAAAACCAGCTCTCAGTAGTTTCATTTGTGCAAATAATTTAGATTTTGTAGGTATAGTTGAGACTAAGAAAAGTGAGTATAAAGGTAATTATCTAAGATCTTTGGTTGGTAGTATTCCTTTTAATTCGAAATATATACCGGCAAAAGGAACTGCTGGTGGTATGTTGGTAGGTTTTAGAGCTGATCTTTACATTATTAACAAATTAGGAGAGTATGAGTTCTGTTTGAACATTATGGAGAGTATGAGGAAAATGAACTGCTTACTGCTCCTTTTACAGAAGAGGAGATAAAAGAAGCAGTTTTTAGTAGTTATAGTGAGGGGGCCCCAGGACCTGATGGGCTTCCTTTTTTATTTTACCAAAAATTTTGGGATATAGTGAAAACTGATATTTGCAATCTGTTTAGAGATTTTCAAGAAGGGAAGCTAGATCTGTACAGGTTGAACTTTGCTATGATAACCCTCATCCCTAAAGAGAATGATGCTAGGGAAATGAAAAAGTTTAGACCCATTAGTCTCTTGAATTGTAGCTTTAAATTTTTTTTGAAGTTATTAACGTCTAGATTAGGAAGAGTGAGTCAAAGGCTCATTTCTGATCAGCAAAGTGCTTTCATTAAAAATAGATATATTTTGAAAAGTGTAGTGGTCGCCCATGAAATTGTACACAGCATTCATAAATGAGGGGAACCAGGTGTGATTGTTAAATTAGATTATGAAAAAGCCTATGACAGGGTAGATTGGGATTTTCTTTTTGAAATCTTAGAAACTAGAGGGTTCAGTAATGTTTGGATAGGATTGATGAGGAATCTAGTTGTTGGGGGTTCTGTCGGTGTTAACTTGAATGGAGAAGAAAGCAATTTTTTCAAGACTGGTAAAGGCCTAAGACAAGGGGATCCCATTTCCCCTCTTCTGTTTAATTTAGTTGGGGATGTGCTGACTAGAATGTTAGGTAAAGCTCTAGAGGCAGGCTTAATTAGAGGGCTTTTGCCAGAGGTAAGACAAGGAGGGATTGTGTCACTGCAATATGCAGATGACACAATGATCTTCTCAAGTGCTGAGGAAGAGCACATTAGTAACCTTAAATGTATTCTTGTTGTTTATGAGAGACTGTCAGGTATGAGGATTAACTTTCACAAAAGTGAGATGGTGCCAATGAACTTAGATGAGGAGCAAATTCATAACCTGTCTCATATTTTCTGTTGTCCTATTGGTAGTTTTCCTATGAAATATTTGGGAGTTCCCCTTCATTTTTCTAAGTTAAGAAGAGAAGATGTACAACCTTTAGTTGATAAGATTATTAAAAGAATTGTTGGGTCGAGAGGTAGACTTTTGTCATATGCAGCTAGATTAGTGTTGATTCGAACCTGCTTGGCAAGCATTCCAATTTCTTTGCTGTCTTTTATTAAATTTCCTAAGTGGGCAATTCAGATGATAAACACTCATATGGCACATTGTTTATGGAATGATAACGAGGACAGTAGGAAATATCACCTAACGAATTGGCCTAGTGTGAGTATGCTTAAGGAATATGGGGGTTTAGGGATCCCTGACCTCAGGGATCTTAACATTTGTTTTCTTGGGTCTTGGGTTAGAAGATACAAAGAAAAAGGGGATAAACTGTGGAAACAGATTGTAGATTTTAAGTATAAAACTAACAAGCCTAATATCTTCACTAGTGGGGATAGAGATTGCTCTCAATTCTGGAAGGGTTTTATGTGGGCTGCTAAGGTTGCTAAGATGGGCTTTAGATGGCAGATTGGTAATGGGAAGCAAGTGAAATTCTGGGAAGATAACTGGCTAGGGACCAGCAGCTTAGCAGTCCAATTTTGAGAGATTTATGTTCTAGTTAATGAGCAAACTGCAACTGTGAAAGATCTGTGGGATGGCACTCAACTTAAGTGTACCTTTAGAAGATGTGTTAGCGCTAGGCAAATGAGAATGTGGGAAGAAATCGTTCAGATAGCTTCCACTATTAGTCTGACTGATGATGATGATGAATTAGTGTGGTAATTTCATTCCTCTGGTATTTATTCATCACAATCCTTGTATAAGATAGTAAATTTTAGAGGGGTAAAACCAGTGTTTACTCCCGCTGTATGGAAATTGCATATACCACCTAGAATCCATATCTTCCTATGGCTCCTGTCAAATAATAAGTTGCTAACTCGAGATAACCTGGAGAAAAGGAGAAAGGTAGATGATAATTCGTGCCTCTTTTGTTGTGAGAAAGAATCTGTGCATCATCTTTTTTTCAACTGTGTTGTAGCTAAAAGGCTTTGGCTTGATCTAAATAATGTTTTTGGAGTAAATATGGGGAAAGATTTTGAATCAGTAGCTAGTTTTTGGTTATGTGAAAAGAGGCATAGAGTACTTAATGTTTTCAGTTCTGCTATGATGTGGGGCCTGTGGAAGTTAAGAAATAAACTTTGTTTTCAGAATGGCATGTGGAAAGATGTAGCTTCAGTATGGGGGAAGATAATCCCCATGATCAAGAGCTGGGAGATTCTCTGCCCAACAAGAGACGCGGAGGTGTATGGCTAACTGGTGGTGAAGCTGGAGATGAGAGTGACAAGGCCGGAAAGACTCGGATGGACCACAATTGGGTGAATGTCGGGAAGGCGACTGCTTTCGGGTTCCAGACCCTGAATGAAGCTCGCCGTGGTTCATGCAACTGAGGCGAAAACAACAAAAAGCGCCAGTCTGTTTTGCTATGCTGTAACCATCTTTTGGTCATTACTGTATTTTTGAGTGAGAGAGATGCTCTTTTAAAACCTTTGGATTGTAACTGAATATTGTTGCCTTGTTTGCAATGGAATATGGGCAGGGGGGGTTCTCCCCCTGGAACTCTAAAAAAAAAGGAGGATTGTTTACCGGTTATTGTTGCAATGGGTACAGGATAAAGTTTAGAGGAGAGGATGGTTTACCGCAGACTGTTGCGGTCAGTCTCACCACGGCATCCCGAACCTCTCTGGCTGCCGTGTCATTGAGCTGCTTGACGACGACGGCGTGGTCCTCGTTGAGCCGTGTGATTTGAGCCGCCTGTTCCTGATTGAGCTGCACGACGACCGCCGCGTGCTCGTCCTCCAGCCGGGTGAGCTGCGCTCCGGTGGCCCTCTGGTGGAGAGCGTACTCGGCCGCATGCTGCTCCTCTCGCTGGGCGACCTCTTCTTATATAGTTCTTTGGCCTCTCGCAGGCTTGCATTGAGCCAGGAGTTCCGGTCCTTGACCTCCTGCAGCTCGCGCCTGAGCTTGGCCACCTCGGCGTTGGCAGCACGCAGCGCGTCCTGTAGTTGGCCGGTCTTGTCTCTCTCGCCGGCGGCAATGGTGTTCCAGAGTTGCAACGCCGATTGACGCTGGCTGTAGGAGCCTTGGGCGCCAACAAATGTCCCCGAATCGGACCCCGGCGCTGTGGGCGACGGTGTGGACGCTGCGGTGAATCCCAGTGGCTCCAACAGGTCGCTGTCGTGCGTTCCAGCAGGAAAGCCGCGCTGGGAGAGGAGCGCTGTGAGGAAGAAGAAGCGCAGAGGCGCCCGAACGCGGCCAGGTAGGCCCACGAGTTGGGGGCCAGCGGGCTGGGCGCGAGCCGGTAGTGGTTCAGGAG
>LAPY01000419.1:165463-180361 GCA_000970635.1 Eragrostis tef | reverse complement strand
CCATTCCGACGCGCGGAGACTAGAAAAGGCAGGGTTACCGCCGCCGCGGCGAGGACGAGGGAGAGCAGAGAGAAGAGCCATGGAGGATGTGCGATGGAGCTGGTGGTGGTGAAGTGCGTGAGGAAGGCCAAGGTGATCAGGGTGGTGACCAGTTCAGTCCTCATGGCTAGCTACAGTTAGTAACCTTAACCTATGTGTTTAGCCTTAACTGCGACAATGATTAGCAAGTAGTGGTGAGGGAGCTGTTGAGTTTGCTAATAATTATGTAGTGCTGCGATCACTACAAATCGAGTTGGTTATTGGAAGATGTGAGCTTACATGCAAGAGTTTTCTGCGAGCTGATTGCTGGGGACAGATCGATGGTGTATTTATAGGGGAGCGGAGGGCGTGTGGTTAGTTGGGGAGAAAGCGTGCAATTTATTGATAGTGCTTTTCCTTCTTTTTCTCTGTCACCATTTTGTAGGGTCCATTATGTAATTTGATAATGCTACCTATAGGCAATGCATGGACTTCCAATGCAAGCTTGGATTTCAGTGGAATTGGATACGCAGAGGTACAAGATTCACTTGAACAGCTTGCGCGCGTTTAGGATAGAGGCTACTTGTCTCTTTGTCAATCAAGAGTATAATAAGGATGGCCGTTGGGTTTGATATGTTTTCAAGACAAAAAGGAGGGCTTTATGGATTTGGCAAAGTGCCTTTTCTCATGGAAATCGGGTTTATTGTATTTTTCATCTGATATATCCAACGTTTGATGGCTATTCGCGCCTGTTTTACTAAAAGAATTTGGAGGTCTTGCGTTTTTTTTTATATCTCGATTTTCCCTCGTAAAAAATTGATGTTTGTATTAGAATAATTACCGTCTTAGTTTCCAACACGCACTATTCAACTTCATCTTCATGTAGCCTTTTTCTCTTGTCTAGGAACATAGTTTTTTATTGTTAATAGCAAAAGAAAAGAAGATAAAGAGTGGCAATTTAAAAATGATGTTACTTGATTATATAGAAAAAAAACTACTTTACCACGTACTTACATTGTCAATATTTATGAATTAATGAAGTTAATAGATTATACTACTATGTTCTTAAATTGATGTTGCCATTGACTTTTTTAGTTATGACTGTTCGTCTTATTCAAAAAAGTTTAAAAATTATCAAATATTTTGTTATGATTTGTTTTATCACTAAATAAATTTGAAATATAGCTTATAATTTTGCATATATTGAGATAATATTTTGAATGAAACGAATGGTTAAACATAACTAAAAAAGTCAACGGCGACATCAATTTAAAAACTCAGGGAGTAGATTATGTCTTAGCATATAAACCTAAACATACTTCATTTTGGGGACAACACGAGTAGTTTGTGTTATAGTTTGTCCCCCATATACACATCTTCACATTTGGGCTGCTTGGGTCAGTGAAAATCAAACATTTGATCCATGAAAAGGAGACTTGTCCGAAGCTCACAGGGAGGGCTTGCGCAAGCCACTGCCGGTTTATCAGGCCATCACCAGAGTCACCATCGGCAATGGGAAGACAACCTCCTTCTGGGGCGATCATCGGCTACAAGAAGGGCGGATTGTGGACCTGTTCCCGGCATTGGCAAGCCACTATACGGCTAGATCAGCTTCTGTACAACAAACTCTGCACGGCGCCGGGCTGGACACCTACCTAGTGCCACGCCTTTCACGGGCAGCGGCCGCGGAGCTGGAGCAAGTGCGCCGTCTCATTGACCATGTGTCGCTTAACTCTGATCGAGATGTGCAATGTAGTGAGCTGCTAGGGGCTGATGGGAATTTGCGACCATCCGCAGTCTACAAATTGATCATGACCCTGGATCATACACACAAACACCCCAAAAAAAATGGTGCAAGGGAGGGAAGCAACCTTCTTCGAGATTTTCAATGGCTGTGCCTTTGCCCGAACGTTCTGGGATGCCATTGGTGTCTCTATGGCAGCATCACCAACAGCACAAACACCATGAACCTACGCTGGCCAGGTAAGCACCGAAACTGCCTGTCCCTGCTGTGCTACTGGCAGGTCTGGAACACACAGGAACGAGGTCATTTTTCATTCTACAGAACCCTCGCTCCCCGTCTGCTAAGAGGAAAGTGCCTGCTAAATTGGTCGTTTTTCATTCTACACCATCTGCGGTGCCGGTGTCGATTGCCACCTGATGATGAAGTAACAAGTGCCTGTGTCGTTTGTTTTGCCCCCATGTAAACTAATTCGTAGTCATGATCGTGCCAATGTGTAACACCAAGTGAATAATCCAGATAAAATGTGATTTGATTCAACAGGGGGCTCCCCAAAGCCAAATGTCCCTCGTGATTCCTAAAGATACAGGCAATTGTTGCATTGGCTGAAGTTAGAACAGATCCAAATTAATTGTTGGGATAATTGTTCAATACAGACAAAAAAACCTAGTCTGGTACAAAAGTAAGAAAAAGGGAAAATAATCCATATGATGATTTCCTACCCGCAATAAATAAAACATTATTTTGAATAGTGCTTCTTCAATTATTCCACCATAATCCGGTACAAAAGGAAGAAAAAGGGACAATGTTAGTTGTACACTGCTGCAGAAAAAGGCTCAGGTCACATTTGTAGCCCGGAGGCTTGACCCCACGCACGCGAAGGCTAGAAAAGGCAGACATAAAAGATGGCATTCGTAGATTCATATAGCATGGAAAATGACCAGCATTCCACACCATCACTTTCTCTAGTTACAGGGCCTATGCAGGAGACACCACCCATCGTCTGAGTTTACCTTCAGATTATCTCTAATCCTGGTCTAGGATTTGCTGGGTCGGCCATTACACTAAGGAAAAGATCCACTTTACTATCTCCAAGTCTGGCCATAGTTCAGATAACCTCATAAACTAAAATTTGATTTACCCCCAACATTTGCAAACCACTTTTTACCTTTTCTTTCTAATCTAATGATATTTCACTGATGTGGAGTTAGACAAAGACAATTTTACATATTGAGCCTGGACACACGTGCCAATTTTACATATTGAGCCTGGACACACGTGCATTCCAAGGTGGTGCTAGCCATCTTTGTCAATTTCCAGCCAAGAGTTTGTCCGACTCTTTAGATCTCCCGCTATGATGACATAGCTATCCTCGGTAATCTCCACCCGAGATTTTGTCCTAATATTTGCTCTAGTGAGCTAGTGTCGTGTATGAATAAACCTATGTCAAATTGCATTAAGACCGCCTTATTTTGTGTCCACATTAGCGAAAATCACTTTCGATTGGAGACAAAAGGTGAAAAGTGAGCTGATTTAGTAAATGTTGGAGTAATGTAAACCAAATTTTAGTTTAAGGGATTATCTGGACTATGGTCAAACTTGGGAGAGTAAAGTGGACTTTAACCTTACGTTAATAATTGCTTATATGGCGCATATAACAAAAGCTACTGTAACACCACCTTGACTGTATTGGGAGATGAAGTTGCAGTCTACATCAAAAGCTTTGTTAAAACTTGAGTACAACTCACTCCCCAATTTGAAAGGTCAGAACAAAGCCAGGCTTGGATGGACATAAACAGTGAGAGGACATAGTGAGAGGACATACCTGTACCTTGCACCTGTCATTTCAAAGAAATAGTGATTTGTGCTCTTGGTATTTCTGTGATTGGAAGACAAAGAGTCAGACTAATATCCCTGTAAACATGCACAAGATTTAATGAATCTATTCGATTTCAGCTACAAATGGCATGGTCTTTGAGACTGACATTAATATTGCGACCGTGGGTGCGCAGGTACGTGTTGTGAATATCACTCCTATATTGACTCCCAAGGGACACCATCACATGCTTGACAATGTATGCTACACCAGATCTTGCACCTGGATTTGTGAAAGGATCATGAACCAAAGTACAGAGCTGTGAACTCACCAAAGTGATTGTCTCAAACATCGGCACTAGTACAACTTTTGAGCAAGTCTTGCAAAACAGGTATGGAGGCTGTCCCTCACATCATTCTGGTTGATGCGATGTGGAATTTCCAGGGAGCAATGTCAGTGCGCCAAGTCCCTGTCGAGTTGTTCATGCTGTAGTCCTTGTAATGCTCAGCTGCAATCCGGAAGATGACAACTCAAATTCTTTTATTTGAGCAATTACAACTGCAATTGTTGATCTCAATCCAGAAATGCTTTGCATCAAATCTGCATTAAAAGGCACACCAATCTGAGAAAATAATGTGCCAAAAACTTGAAGAGAAAAGTTGATTTGTAATGATCAGATATAATAAAAAAACACTATAAAATGGTTTAGCAAAACCATTTTACACCAGACTAGTTCAGACAAGGTTAATTAGAAAACCAACAACAGGAAGCGGTTTAACCTAGATTGAGTAGATAGTATTAATATGGAGTCACAGCGCAATTTCAGTCATCTTTTCCCTGGAAAATCATGCGCTTAACTGCTTCGTGTTTCCAAACTTTCAAAAGAATCAAAGGTTGTTTCATGACACAAATTCTAATATAAAAGTAAGGATCACAATTATTTCCACATGTATTTCTTTTTCCAACTTGGTACCTTATTGAATCCTTCATATAAACTCTGTTGCTGTTCTCCCAAAATAAATGCTCCTCATGTGTCTTGGTACGCTAATTTATTACTTTCTGCCAAATTATGGGTCTTTCACATAAAGTCTGTTACCAGGTGTAAAGTATCTTTTGCCACATGATGTCATAAACCAGCTAGTACTGAATGATGGTACGTGTTGTTCATGCATGTCAGTGTTTACTATGGCAAACTTCAGGATTTAAGTGCTGGGTTCAGGAGCTGCTAATAGGACGAACAAAAGAATACTAACCAGTAAACACCCACCTAAAATTTGTCAAACTATGGTTTTCGACACTCTGAATGGTGGAGGATTGTTAACAACATTAGACCACAAATGTTTCCAACTTCACTATCCATCAATCGAACTGATGCATTCAGTGATGTACATAAGGATCGGACCTATAAACATGGATAAACGTAGGGTTCTGGAAATTGGTAGTGATTGATGGGAAACTGAAGTCTGACACCAGCTATTGCTTGAGTGAAATGCACTACACCCAGGTGCATCACCACACGATCTCTATCTTAAAGAAAGAGGATGTGCATCACCACACGATCTCTATCTTAAAGAAAGAGGACATGGCAGCTCAATCATCCTTTAGCATATAGCATCACAATAGTGGATTGATAAATTTAAGAACACGATGTGCCATACAACAGCCTCAAGTGCTCTAAAATAACAGCAAACTCATCATGGTTTAATGATGGCATCGAAATAATGGTTTGAAATATTTCAGCCAATACATATTGCTCTATGGCCCAGATTATATTGTGTGAACCCTTCTTTGTTTACCTATTAGGGAAAAGTTTCAAAGTATTTTCTTTTTCTTTAAGACGTGCCTACCTGCTAAAACCAGAGTGTACTCCATGCAGTTCCTGACAAACACTATTGGTTCATTACCAGCAGTTGCATATTTTGCAGGATTCACAAGAGGTAATGTAATGTCAAAAAACGAGTCACAATCTATCACTACTTAGTCACCAATAGTGTTACTTCATGAAAATGAGTGGTAGACAGAACACCCACACCTTACAAGGAAGCCTTAGTTCTCTCAGAAAATGAATTTCCACCGATGTTTAATCTGATGGCAGTGGGCCGCGACATGAAGATCTCTAAAATGAGAACTCAAAAATTAGTTCATGAACAGGATTGATAATTCAGTTATGCTAGAATATCAAGTGTAAACTGCTCTGTTCAAGTTCCAAAAACTTACTTTCCCTAGATGGTGCGCTGCCAGCAATTTTTCATTGAGCACCGGAATCCATCTCACTGGAGATAGCTTGTTTGCATTTGATTCTGATGTAACTTCTTGTGGAATCGTCATGACCTGAGTTTCAGTGTCACACCAGTAGTGCCAAAAGCAGGATTGTAGTGTCACTAGAGATAGCTTATTTCAAAGAACCCACCATGTTCACCAACAGCTCAAGTAGAGAGGTTAGATTTACATTTTTCAACTTATTTAATCGAGCATGTTTTAAAAGAAAATATTAAAGCAACAAACACATATTTTAACTATTAAAACTAGTATGCTCAAAATGACACGCAAGTTTTTCATGTAGGAAGCTGAGCGCAAAGATTTTTCTTTTTTAAAAAAGGAAGCAAACCATAACCTCAAGAAACGTGGATAAAAAGAAAGTAACCAGGCCATAGTAAAAATCATGAAAGTTAGCATCAAAGAATCCGAAGGCAAGCATAAGTTAATTGTTCCTGTAACTTCATTTTGATTGTTCATATCACCTTGCAGCTATTGAGTAAAGTCAAGGACTCGACGTTGATTGCTCATATAGCTTAATAAATCATTAGAGATAATGGGGAACATCATAAAGTATGTGCACACGCTTGCTTGACGAATCATCTTGAAGGTAAAAAGGAACTTTGGTCAATAATCATCGTACAACCAAGATAATTAGTACAAGCCTCATTGGTTCTTCTGTTCTTTATTTCTTGCCCCCTGTGATCTGATGGAAAAAAAGTTGCTTCTCTTTCGCACAAGTGTAAAATAATTACAAGTATGCTCTATGGACCTAAAAAAGAAACCTGCTTAGGCTTAAAGTGGGTAATGATGTGCTCCAGCTTTGATGCACACAAACCTACCCAACTAATGGCTTCCAGTTCTCTTTTTGTTAAAGGTTATTGATGAGATTCACTTCCACTAATAGAAAGGACTGGGCTACTATGGCCTATGTGGCTCATCCTCTTCTGGTGGTACGTTGTGTTGTAAGAACACAGCGTGAAAGAATCCAGTGAAATAACTAAAAAATCTTTTTCAAGAAAAAAACTAGCATTCAATATATTGTTACAGTGTCCTACAGGTGAGTTACACCACAAAATATCCAGAGCATTTGATAACAAAAGTATCATAATTTAGTGAGAATCCTTTATTATTTACCTTAATTTACATGAAAAGATCCATCCTCCGGAGCCTTCACCGACAAGTGATTCGAGCCTTCATGAGGCACAGACGCTGCACTCCCACGTGTGAACCTGAAAGGGAAAGACCAATAGTGTTACTTCATGAAAATGAGTGGTAGACAGAACACCCACACCTTACAAGGAAGCCTTAGTTCTCTCAGAAAATGAATTTCCACCGATGTTTAATCTGATGGCAGTGGGCCGCGACATGAAGATCTCTAAAATGAGAACTCAAAAATTAGGTCATGAACAGGATTGATAATTCAGTTATGCTAGAATATCAAGTGTAAACTGCTCTGTTCAAGTTCCAAAAACTTACTTTCCCTAGATGGTGCGCTGCCAGCAATTTTTCATTGAGCACCGGAATCCATCTCACTGGAGATAGCTTGTTTGCATTTGATTCTGATGTAACTTCTTGTGGAATCGTCATGACCTGAGTTTCAGTGTCACACCAGTAGTGCCAAAAGCAGGATTGTAGTGTCACTAGAGATAGCTTATTTCAAAGAACCCACCATGTTCACCAACAGCTCAAGTAGAGAGGTTAGATTTACATTTTTCAACTTATTTAATCGAGCATGTTTTAAAAGAAAATATTAAAGCAACAAACACATATTTTAACTATTAAAACTAGTATGCTCAAAATGACACGCAAGTTTTTCATGTAGGAAGCTGAGCGCAAAGATTTTTCTTTTTTAAAAAAGGAAGCAAACCATAACCTCAAGAAACGTGGATAAAAAGAAAGTAACCAGGCCATAGTAAAAATCATGAAAGTTAGCATCAAAGAATCCGAAGGCAAGCATAAGTTAATTGTTCCTGTAACTTCATTTTGATTGTTCATATCACCTTGCAGCTATTGAGTAAAGTCAAGGACTCGACGTTGATTGCTCATATAGCTTAATAAATCATTAGAGATAATGGGGAACATCATAAAGTATGTGCACACGCTTGCTTGACGAATCATCTTGAAGGTAAAAAGGAACTTTGGTCAATAATCATCGTACAACCAAGATAATTAGTACAAGCCTCATTGGTTCTTCTGTTCTTTATTTCTTGCCCCCTGTGATCTGATGGAAAAAAAGTTGCTTCTCTTTCGCACAAGTGTAAAATAATTACAAGTATGCTCTATGGACCTAAAAAAGAAACCTGCTTAGGCTTAAAGTGGGTAATGATGTGCTCCAGCTTTGATGCACACAAACCTACCCAACTAATGGCTTCCAGTTCTCTTTTTGTTAAAGGTTATTGATGAGATTCACTTCCACTAATAGAAAGGACTGGGCTACTATGGCCTATGTGGCTCATCCTCTTCTGGTGGTACGTTGTGTTGTAAGAACACAGCGTGAAAGAATCCAGTGAAATAACTAAAAAATCTTTTTCAAGAAAAAAACTAGCATTCAATATATTGTTACAGTGTCCTACAGGTGAGTTACACCACAAAATATCCAGAGCATTTGATAACAAAAGTATCATAATTTAGTGAGAATCCTTTATTATTTACCTTAATTTACATGAAAAGATCCATCCTCCGGAGCCTTCACCGACAAGTGATTCGAGCCTTCATGAGGCACAGACGCTGCACTCCCACGTGTGAACCTGAAAGGGAAAGAACCAGCTCCACCATGGTCAGGACCACCAACAAAAGGAGATGCTAGGTGGACATCCTTTTCCTCTCAAAGAGCTAGCTATGTAGCCTGCAGTGGTGGTCGTGCTGAGTATAGCAATAATGTTAACATGCAACCGAGCAATTGGGGGAACGAGAATTATATGCGAGTGATGGGGCCACATGCTGTTAATTAATACCCAGATAGCTATGATCTTGTAGTGACTCATCCTCCCAGAAACATGAAAAATGTGAAATTTTGCCGTTTGGAGTAATAGTCAGGCAATAGCAACCACAAGATCCAAAGAAGGGTTCATTATTCATTAAAATGTAACAAAGGCAGAAAAGACATCATGGTGATCCGCACAACCAGCTTATCTGGTCTTATCTGCTGAGGCACTGTTGTGAAGAACATGGACAGCGCAATACTCAGCAAAGGAAAAGACCAAATTTGAAGAAAACCACATCATAGATGAACATACTTAATCCTTTCTTTTATTCCAGAAAGATAAGAAGAATTCGACACAAATGCATAAATCACATGTACTATCTTCAAATGGACAACACTGGACCCTTGTTCCAGCCAGCTTTGCAAAAACAAAACTAGACAAGGAAAAAAAAAACTTGTAACAACCAGTTCATTGAAACCCAACTACAGAGTTTTTGACTTCGATTGTGATCAATACAATCGAGATGTCAGGGTATTGGAGTAAACTAGCTGCATCATATATAGAAATATATCCAAGAAACAAATGTTAATTTGCCATATACTGAAATGTTTAGTAAATGCATCACTGACACTTCTGACAGTACTATCCTACAGAGCCAGTAAATGAAAAATGCAGTATGTTCTTCTGCTAAATATTATATGTTAATTTACAAGAGAGTGTAATTTGTTAACTATGTACTTCAAATAAAAAATTTCCTGCAATCTTTTTACAGAATCAAAATATGGCAATCAAACCACTAACTTCAAAATGTCACTGAAATGTAGACTAATACTAGAGTACAATGTTCGAAGCCAGGTCAAGAACCCTGATGCCAGCAGGTTTCTATAAGATGGGGAGAGTACAAGAGGCCGGTGTAGGGCAAAAATTCAAATCAGCATCACACACCACAAAGTGAAACAATTGCAACTATGCTGGACCCACAATTATGCATAATAATTAGTCTCTTATGATCATATATATAGCGATCAATTTGCTTAAGCATTTGTGATAACAATATTTTTTTAGAGAACCTGGTAGGCACCCCTGTTCCCAGCCCATGAAGCCAACCCTGTAGAAAAACTGGTAGAAGTGCAAGAGCACCCAGAAAAAGAGAAGTTCATCCTAGTCCCCACTCTAGGGATGACGTGTCCATTCCCCAGCAATAGGCAGGAGACCAGCTCCTCCCATGATTCTTATCAACAACTGAATTGTACCCAGTATATGGTATAAAAACAAACTTTGCTGCTAATGACTGATGCACATAACAGATACAATTAGATCACAGACAACCAGACGACCTAAAGTAAATTCACTTGATGTGTCATTTGTCAGCAACACCACTATGTTGCATATCGGTCTTAGGCAGACCAGTTTGTGACATTTAGGCCATTCTTCACTGTGTCATAGAAAACAAAGAAAGTTGCTGCCTCTATGATTGGGAATCAGTCTCGTTAACTACAATATTTTGAGACAAGCAGTTAACAACTTAACTTCATAAAACTCACTGCTCATCTCAGAATAACTTCGATCTATGAGTCAATCAGAGTCAGTTACCACAATATGTGCTCTGTATTTCAATTCAAATTGAGGAACGACTGGCACCAGCATCAGACTCCACCAACTTAACAGCGAAAACAAATGATCAGTCATCATAAACAAAAAAATGTGAAGACACTCGAGTACCATACAACAAGCTAACATGTATGTTATCAATTTTTATATATCAAGTTATTTGAAAAAACAAAAATACAGGATTCCCCCAACATGTCCTACTATGTATGCCTTTATGGCAGGCTATTTTCTAGAGTGTCATGCCTGGATTGCAGCCATTTTAGATACGACCAAACAAGACAAAAAGACACAGCAAATAGACTAATATACCATTTCAGATAAGATAAAACATGAATAAAGATAAAGCAGATGTGAAACCTCTATTGAATCTCCTCCAAAAAAAAAGAAAACACACACACACACAACAGGTTAGGTATAACAAAATATTGCTGCTTGCATCAGAGTTTCAGTAGCAACAATACAGCAACAGTACGCTGATGAGTAGGAGCAATGAATGTAGAATCCATTGAAGCAACATGCGGATATCATAGCAAAAGGATATCTAGTAAGTGATACAGCAAATATATAATTATCAACACTGCCCCAAAATCATGTGCTCATGGCACATATTCCCATCTAAGACATAAACAAACTTATGCAGTTTGTTATTCAACTACAAAATTGGTATGGCAGCATTTTGGCCAAGAATCTAGAAGATGTACATGAAACATAAACAAGCAGCTTGAGCATATGACAAAACTTATATGAAGAAGCAGATTCCTCCATAGACAGAAAGAGATAGCAGAACAAAACATATAGGTTACAAGATTAGACGTTAATATTTATTATTGTCAGTAAGGATAAACAGAACTGGGTATCCACGCAAGACAATTTGACATCACAAATGAATTTGGTGTATCAAGGCCCATTGGCCCAGCTTTGTCAGGTAATAGGTTTCCAAGAAAGGTGGGCTAGAGACGGTTCAGTAATTAGCATCATAGAATGGCCAAGCTGGGCTGATTACTAAACTGTCCAACCAGCTGCTCAAATTTGTCTGAAGAAACAAACACAACAATCAGCTCTTGCAACTACTCAATGGTAGTCCTTAAATTGGGGGTCAGATGAACATAAAACTAACAAACTACGAAAGTAGCAAACATGCTGCTATGATACATTGTAAATGTCTTAAAACTCCATGAAGCAGACAAATGACCGGAATTCAGGAAATCCCCACAAGCAATGCAAAATTGAGAAACTGTGTGTTCACTTTAACAAACCAGTTTCGTTGTATCAAAAATTTATAAAGAAATATCCTTTTTTGGCAACAAATGTTTTTGGTAATAGAGTTTTGAAAATTATTTTTGCTTAACATTTTGTTACAAAAAAAACAACAAAATAGACCATGATCACTGATTTATGGGTAGAGATCTACAGGCAACCAGGTCTACCATCATGATATCTGTTGAAGATTATGAGTTGTAATGGTACTAGAAACAGTTCTTGCAGGAGCGTACTGTCATGCTACCATGAAAGATAAACCTTAAGTACACGTGCATACAAAATCTAGAATCTATTTCTACCAAATTACTCTTCAAAGGCAACAATGGAATTTGGAAGGCTATTATAGCGATTGCATTCAAAAATTAAAATATCAAACTGGGTGCACCTAGAGCACAGTAAACCTGATGCTACACATTCTCATTGTGCAAACCGCACAAGAAAGCATTATTCAAAGTACACAACTCAGATCTAGGATCATAAAGACAACAATAGCGAAATCAAAAAGAAAAATCCACAAAGAGACATCACCCAGAGTCACTGACACTGATGCTGAAACCACCCAAGCCTTCAGTTCCTTCTCGCCAGCTTGGTCCATTCTGTGTGGAATGAACCTGGACGGTCAGTACGCTCATAGGTGTGTGCTCCAAACAGGTCCCTTTGTGCTTGGATCAGATTTGCAGGCAGCCGACTGCACCGGTAGGTATCAAAGTAAGAAAGGCTAGCAGACATTCCTGGGGTGCTTATGCCAGCCTCCACAGCCCGTGCCACAACCCACCTCCACGCATTCTGCCGCTGCACCATCTCTCTAGCAAACTCTCTGTCTACTATCAAATTGGCCAGCTCAGGGTTCCTGTCATACGCCCTCTTGATCCTGTCAAGAAACCTTGCCCTGGCAGCATTTTGGCCAAGAATCTAGAAGATGTACATGAAACATAAACAAGCAGCTTGAGCATATGACAAAACTTATATGAAGAAGCAGATTCCTCCATAGACAGAAAGAGATAGCAGAACAAAACATATAGGTTACAAGATTAGACGTTAATATTTATTATTGTCAGTAAGGATAAACAGAACTGGGTATCCACGCAAGACAATTTGACATCACAATAGAATTTGGAGTACCAAGGCCCATTGGCCCAGCTTTGTCTGGTAATAGGTTTTCAAGAAAGGTGGGCTAGAGACGGTTCAGTAATTAGCATCATAGAATGGCCAAGCTGGGCTGATTACTAAACTGTCCAACCAGCTGCTCAAATTTGTCTGAAGAAACAAACACAACAATCAGCTCTTGCAACTACTCAATGGTAGTCCTTAAATTGGGGGTCAGATGAACATAAAACTAACAAACTACGAAAGTAGCAAACATGCTGCTATGATACATTGTAAATGTCTTAAAACTCCATGAAGCAGACAAATGACCGGAATTCAGGAAATCCCCACAAGCAATGCAAAATTGAGAAACTGTGTGTTCACTTTAACAAACCAGTTTCGTTGTATCAAAAATTTATAAAGAAATATCCTTTTTTGGCAACAAATGTTTTTGGTAATAGAGTTTTGAAAATTATTTTTGCTTAACATTTTGTTACAAAAAAAACAACAAAATAGACCATGATCACTGATTTATGGGTAGAGATCTACAGGCAACCAGGTCTACCATCATGATATCTGTTGAAGATTATGAGTTGTAATGGTACTAGAAACAGTTCTTGCAGGAGCGTACTGTCATGCTACCATGAAAGATAAACCTTAAGTACACGTGCATACAAAATCTAGAATCTATTTCTACCAAATTACTCTTCAAAGGCAACAATGGAATTTGGAAGGCTATTATAGCGATTGCATTCAAAAATTAAAATATCAAACTGGGTGCACCTAGAGCACAGTAAACCTGATGCTACACATTCTCATTGTGCAAACCGCACAAGAAAGCATTATTCAAAGTACACAACTCAGATCTAGGATCATAAAGACAACAATAGCGAAATCAAAAAGAAAAATCCACAAAGAGACATCACCCAGAGTCACTGACACTGATGCTGAAACCACCCAAGCCTTCAGTTCCTTCTCGCCAGCTTGGTCCATTCTGTGTGGAATGAACCTGGACGGTCAGTACGCTCATAGGTGTGTGCTCCAAACAGGTCCCTTTGTGCTTGGATCAGATTTGCAGGCAGCCGACTGCACCGGTAGGTATCAAAGTAAGAAAGGCTAGCAGACATTCCTGGGGTGCTTATGCCAGCCTCCACAGCCCGTGCCACAACCCACCTCCACGCATTCTGCCGCTGCACCATCTCTCTAGCAAACTCTCTGTCTACTATCAAATTGGCCAGCTCAGGGTTCCTGTCATACGCCCTCTTGATCCTGTCAAGAAACCTTGCCCTGATAATGCAGCCACCCTTCCAAATCCTCGCGAGCTCGGCAAGGTTAAGGTTCCATCCCTTCTCCACGCTCTTAGCACGAATCAGATTCATACCCTGAGCGTAGCTGCAAATCTTTGAAGCGTAAAGTGCCTGCCTCACCCTATCCACCAGCAGCTTCTTGTCAACAGTAACTGTCTCCAATAGCCCCGCTGGCATCCCTTCCTCCTCCAGCACTCCAGCTGCTGCAACCCGTTCATCCTTCAAACCTGACAAGTACCGCCCGTCCAGTGATGCCGCAATTGTGGGTGCAGCCACCGCAAGCTCCGCCGCCTGCTGCACAGTCCACTTCCCAGTCCCCTTCATCCCGGTCTTGTCAAGAATCTTGTCAACCAACGCTCCACTACTGCTCCCGCCTAGCGGATCAGCTACGGTGAATATGTCCGCGGTGATCTCAACCAAGAAACTCTCAAGCTCCCCCTGGTTCCACTCAGCAAACACATCAGCAATCTCCGAATTCGACAGCCCACCAACACGGCGAAGCACATCATATGCCTCGGCGATGAGCTGCATATCACCATACTCAATTCCGTTGTGCACCATCTTGACAAAGTTGCCGGCGCCGCCGGGGCCAACAAAGGTGACACATGCCCCGTCCTCGGTCTGCGCGGCGGCCTTCTGCAGGATGTCCCTGATGTTGTCGTAGGCCTGGACGTGGCCGCCGGGCATGAGCGAGGGCCCGTTCCGCGCGCCCTCCTCGCCGCCGGAGACGCCCATCCCGAGGTAGAGGATCCCGCGCGCGGCGGCCTCCTGGATGCGGCGCTCCGTGTTCTGGTACCACTCGTTGCCGCCGTCGACGATGGCGTCACCCTCGTCGAGATAGGGGGAGAGCGCCTCGATGGTGGCGTCGGCGGCGGA
>LAPY01000419.1:139670-163921 GCA_000970635.1 Eragrostis tef | reverse complement strand
TTTCTGGCCCATGGTGGCGAGCCCCGCGAGCCCGATGCGGGGCGGGGCGGAGTGCGCCGCCGCGGCGGGGGTAGGGGGCGCCGGCGCCGGGGAGGCCATTGGCGCGGAGGGGGTAGGGGTGGAGGGGAGCGGCAGCGCTTAGGGATTGACGACGGCGGCGGCGCGGTGAAGGTGGGGGGGGAGATTGGGGAACGGAGGTGCTAGAGATGGGGGCTGTAGGGGATAGAAATATGGCTTGGGGTTTTGGATGGGGTCCTTGTCCTTTTGGGTAATTGTAGAAATGGGGTTTAGATGAGAACAGTGTAAGAAATTTTATTTTATTTTTTGTCTTATTAAATAAGCTGAGCACTGATGGTAGTGAACTCAAAGAGATTAGTTAGACGGTGGACATGATTGGGCCAAAACCACATGAAAAGGGAGGACGAGAAGGTGTCAAATAAACCGCATGACTAAGGAATTTTCCTAGTCATTATCTGTACTATCCGACTACTTCTATCCAAGCTTATAGCTGGCCAACGGGCCGTGCCGGACGGGCACGGCACGGGCCCGGCCGGGCTCGGGCCGCCGAGAGAAAGGCACGGCACGGCCCTTATAATAAACGGACCGGGCCGTGCCGAACGGCCTTAGCCGTGTTACACGGGTCGTGTCGTGCCGCGGGCTGAACAGGTCGTGTCGTGCCGCGGGCCAAACGGGCTGGCTCTAGACTAAAAATGTAGTTTTTTTCTATCTTTTTTATTTTTTTAATGCAAAAAATGGCTAAACGGACCGGGCCGTGCCGTGCTACACGGGCCACATAGTAGGCTGAACGGGCCAGCCGCTAAACGGGTCGTGCCGTGCCGGCACGGCGGGGGTCTCGGGCCGTGCCATGCTCGGACCGGGCCAAAAATAGTGGGCCGCGGACCGGCCCTTTTAACACGGCCCATATGGCCAGCTATATCCAAGCTCAATAGCGCGTATCTAAGTTTCGGTTCTAAAAAGGCAATCACGTGAAAGGAAATACTTCATATTCGTGTTGAAAGACATTGCCATCAACGGTGACAAACATTACTCAATCTAGTCGAGCAATGAATCACAGTGATCTAATCGTAAATCAATCTCTATGCTTAATCTTAAAATAAAAAGTAGTGATATACCTATGTAAGCGAAGTAATGATTCAAAGATATATCGATTCATACATAGTAAATTTGTTCTCATGGTTGTGATTTTTCTTTTTCAAAAGCAATGCTTTGCTTTGGTTGTGATTAAGTTGATAAACCCATTGTTCATGCGCCTTGAATATCCCGGGTAGAGAATAATTAATCCAATACATATTACAAATGAATATATGAGAAGCCATGGACCTCGCTGCAAAGTTGCCTCCCCTCATCTTCCCCGCATCCTGCTCACGGTGTGCCCGCTGGCTTCGCTCACGGGGCGGACTCGTCGAGGCGGCCAAGGGGTGGGGGCGGCGGGCTCTACACGACGAAGAAATTTTTTGTTTATCCTTCCAGCCCCTACACTTGGGCCAATCGGCGGCGGAAGCAGCGCCTCCCTTGCGTGGCCGCTCGATCCGTCCAAGGGCCGGCCAGCTGCCGAGGTCTCGTCTCGTGTCCTCCTCGAAACAAGGCAGGCGGCTTCCGGGGGCCTTGGGCGGCGGCCGGGCACGCTCACCTTTCTCCAACCTCTCCGTCTCACGCAACAACGTGGCCGACTTGGCAAGGAAAAAGTCGTATTATCTCTTCCCGTGCCAAAAACTAGCTGGTCAAGAGGTTCTGTATCCGGACACGGGCAATGAACCAGTGCACCGACGAGCTGGGTCGCAAAAAAGCCTTCATTTTACTACTGTAATTATTTCCCTCGTACTAAATTCCCACTTCTTCGAAACGAAAGTTCCCCTGGCAGGGCACGAAAATGGGGATCAAAGCCGACCAGGCTAGTGTTTCTCCTACAAGTCGCACGAGCGGCACAGTTTGACGGGCCAGCAGCGTCTCATGTGTAAACATTACTTTTTTAAAAAAAACCGGGGTGGGGGGGGGGTCCCACTAGCATGTGACAGTTGCACAGCAATCACATTTCCAGCTTACAAAAAACATGCTCTGTAGACGAAAACTGCGGCAATGTTTTCATCTTACAAAGTCCCTTCAGGTCGTTGTCTGCCGCTGAATGGTCGTTGTCTGCATGTAGACGAACATTCGGCACCATCATCGAAAACACCTGGGGCGATGTCCTGTTACGTAGTACTCGTATAATAACAGTTCAAGAAATTTCACCAAGCACAACTCACCCCTAGTAGCTGAGAAACATGCAAATTAAGTGCACAACGGGAGAGTGCACAAAAGGGCAAAGCAGCGGTAGCAAGTCTTAGAATTGAGTCAAAGGATGGGCGGAAATCTTATTGAGCTCATGAGAGTGGCTCAAAAAAGGGGGAAACCAAAGGAAAAAAAAAAGATAAAAAAATCTACTGTTCACGAGTGCTACATTGCTAAAATCAACGGCCCGCTGCTAAAAAAGCCATTTCAAAGCAATGCGGTCATTTCTTCTAACAACAAAAAAGCATCTTAATATCAGACTACAGGGATCTCCTACATGCAGACCGAGCACGACCCTAAAATTTCTATTTTGAAATGTGCAGCATTTTTGCTAGTTTTTTTTAGAAAATAAAATGAATTTGTTTTATATGATGAAAAATGAATTTATAAAAGAATATATTAGATTAAGGATTTTATTGGTTGGATAATTCCTTGTTCAATTCTCTAATTTCCTATATCACTTCCTTTCGATTTCTCAATTTGTATCCCTCTTTTTCTCTTTTTCCTTTCTATTTCTCTTGATCCTAAATCCCTAGGCCGTCGTCCATCTATTTCCGAGCCGGTCCAACTCTTTTTTCCTTCCATGTCCGCAGCAGGCCGAGCCCATAAACTATCGGGCCACCAACTGGATGAATTAGATAAGGAGTAATATGCCATAAACCTCCTATTCAATACCACTAGCTTCCTACTTTCCTCTTTCTTTCCTTTCTTCCAGCAACCCCACCTCTCCCTACTTAAACTAGGGCCTCCCCATGCCCTCTCCACGCCCTCAAACCCAGACCACGCGGCCCCCTGTTGGCATACGCGTTTCTGGCGATCTATCCAACAAAACATCGCCAACATTTACCTGGGGGTGTGACTTGTTGTCCATACAACATACCTGAAGATCTTGGCGAGATCTGCCCCGACGTGATCAGGATATGCTTCACAACAATCGCTTGTCCCTGTTCTTAATCTGTCCAGCGCAAGCGACGGTAATAAAATCCTTGATCCAGCCAAATTATTCGTTTGTTTGTTATTACAGCCACACTAAATTGTGTCCCACCAAATATGTTTCATTCCACAAAAGGGATCCCTTCGATATGCTCTCATGCCTTCAGGAACGCGATGCTATCATCAACTGTCGCTGCAAGACCTCAAAGTAATACAACCGATTGATCTCCTTTTCAGGTGAACCCATGACCCAATAATCACGTCTCTATTATGTTCCGTACCATTAGAAATACTACTGCGAAAACCATGTCCCGAAAAGTTTGGCTATTTGACTAGAACGCGCAAGTCTTTCATTGTCTGTACACAGCCGTCCTGTACAGTTTCCAGAATAACCTTGTTGCTTGAATTGTTCATATCTTTTTGTCGGTAGCTCTGATTTCGACGATTCTTGCGTCTAAATCTTTGTTGCATAACCTATCCAACCATAGTGTTTTTATGATATGTTTGTACTGTTTGGTGTATTGTTTTTTATTCTTCGTGCTTGTGTGCTTTGTATATTGGTGATAATAGAGAACGTGCAATTCGAGAATCAAGATGAAGAAAATCAGGACCTCGAAGATTGAGCAGCAGCAATGGTATTAAAGCAAGTGTCTCTAGTTTAGTTATGCATTGTGTGTAAATTTGAATTCTATGTGTCATATTTTTCCTTTGCTATTTCCTTGTCGTCTGGTTGTGGTAGATGATAGCGGTGTTCTTGGGTAGATTCTTGCTTAGCCCCTGCTGATGTTTGGGATGGTAGTCCTTAATTTTGACTAATGATCTATGCAAACTAATTGGAAATGGTAATGATTAGTAACATAGAGCTTATTAGGAATCTAGGCAGAACGGTTGGTTTGGTATGGTGCTGTCGTGCACGAGATTATGGTTGGTGCTAGTTTACTGCTTAGATTCTAAGGACCGGTTCATGAAGTATGTAACTTGGCATATCCGCGCTATCACAAGACTGCGATGGGAGCAGCTTGGCCAATTAATTAGATGTCTCCTTAACTAGTGTGCACCATTTGGTGGTTTAGTGGCGCTAGAGGGGGCTTCTGTAGCGGAGGTAAAATGAACTCCAATATGCTGTTAGAGGTGGAACCTTAGCGGATGCATGCAGGTTTGGAGGCGCTTTGTAAAGGTCTCGTAGTGATCTCCTGGCCGCACACCGTAGAAAGTGTGCAGTGGCATAATGGAGGTTTTAGTCAATGATGGTTGACGAAATCATGACTTGTGGGTAAAGTGGTGCAACTTTTACAGAGTGTAAAACTGTCTTGACAGTCGTGCTCACGGTCACGATTAAGCCTAGACTTATTCATAATTAGTTGGATGGTTTGGTTGGTTTGGTAGTCGGGTGGTGGGAACACGATGAGTCTTGGTAGCCACATGGTGAGAATCTAGTGAGTTGTTGCATATGTTGGTCTTGGGTCTTTGTCATCATACTTAGTAATATAGGTGCTTTTTGTCATAGTTGTATGCCGCAATGGCAACGTATCATATGAGAACCCAGGTTCGTATGAGAACTATGAGAACTCCAATCTAGATCACATGATTTGATCTAATGAGGCGCATGAATTCAGGTGGGAGGGACGATTTGCAAAATCACCGCCAGCTTTTGCAAATTCCTCCTCCCACCTCTTCTTATGTGTCCCCCTTAGATCAAGATTATGTGGTCTAGATTGAAGTTCTCATAGTTATCAAACGAACCTGGTTCTCATATGATACGCTGCCTTCGGCATTTAACCATATTTTAGCCTTTCTTTCGTATAAGCCATACATGTCATATTTTCCTACACTTGCGGACTATGGCATGTACTCACGCTTGCTTTTTCCTTTATTTTTGTTAAATGCTGCTCAGAGAGTGAAGATGATGATAGAAGGTCGCGTTGCCGTGGGTTGATTGCTTGTGGAGTGTCCTGGATCTTTCTTCCGCTGATGTGCTTAGTACTCTGGCTTATTTTATTTAATTTTGTTTATTCGCTATAGAACTGTATATCACTATATTTTTCGCTACATGTATGATAAAACAGATCTGACATAAATGTAGAATGAATTCGATTTATGTATATAAAAACCGGGTGTGACGCTTTCAGGTATTTTTTGTCAACCAATTAAATTTGAGCGATTTATTAATTATTTTAGAAATTACATACTCAACACTTTACGCGACAAAATTTCAATTTTCAAAAGTACTTCAAGAATTTTACAAAATAAAGTCCATATTTTAATTTTTTTAAAGAATATATAAAAGTTATGAGAAAAATACAAATGTGCTCAGGCATTTTGAATATACTATTTCACATTTTGTTGACATTGTACTTAAAACAATTAATATTTTAAACTAAAAAAATACAAAAATATAAATCCATATAGGAATCAGACAGTGTGATGACTAGTTGATAATAACTAGTATGTTGCAACAGAAAAATACAGGAATACAAAAAAAAATGTGAGCCCGAGAAGTGACTAGTTGATAATAACTTGTATGTTGCAACAGAAAAATACAGGAATACAAAAAAAAATGTGAGCCCGAGAAGTGCGCATAAGGTCCACAACTGCCATGATGCATGCAGCCCACTTCACCGGACAGCCTATCAGCTGGACCCAGACGTGTAGCCCATTAGAACCCACGCCAACTACAAGTCAGTGGCCCAAGGTCCGCGATTTCTTTTTTTTGTGGGTTATTTGTATAGAGATACTCCGTACAAAATATTTTTTTGCGGAGAACATACAAAATATTTTGACCTTCAAAAATTTACATGGATTTTTTTTCTTGCGGGTACATGGAAATTTCAGCGTGGCTGATACTTAGCTTCAGAAAATATTTGGATATGAAGTTGTGGTTGGATTGACAATCTTTGGTCGAGTCATTTTATTCTTATTGAATAAGATTAAAACATTTTTTATCCTCTAAACTTGAATCCAGCACGTATCTTAAAGTGTGCCAAACAGGGCCATATGTCAGACTATGCACTTACCACCCGTGTGGTTTCCAACAGTCCACAAAAATATATTTTCTTTATACAGTTTTGAGATAGAAACAGTTCATCATGCAAAAAAAAATTTAGAGACAAGAATATATTTCAATATTCCAGCCTATGCATCGACCAATGCATGTATCTGTTTATTATTACGAGGACCGTCATCAGGATCTAAAAAACTACACAAAGTTTGACGCACGTATAAATTGAGTTTGTACCGGTCGTCAGTCAAGGAGGGAGCTCCAACCTCCGCGCCTAGCCGCAACTTAAACGCTGGTTCTATCCTGGCCAAGCAAGCAAGAGGAACCCCGGTGGGAAGGATCAAGAATCCTAATTCTCACGATTGTATGGCCAACCATTGCGGGCAGAATGCTGCTGCAAAATAAATTGAATAGCAAACTTCATTATAGCATGATTTATATAGGTGTAAAACTTGATGGGTTCATGATGAGTCACAACATATCTCAACTCTGTACTATACTAGTGCACACAAAGCAATAGAAACTTCTGTACCATCAGAAGATTAAGGGTATCATTACAACTCTGTACTATTCATTATAACTCGCACCGTCATGTAAAAAAAAAAAAAACTCGCACCGTCGCATGTATCTCTCAAGGGGTCGACACAAAGCAATACCGCCGTCGTCCTTGCTGCTCGCCCGGGCCGCTCCTTCTCTATGACGCGCGCACCTGCCTAGGCCGGCTGCTCGTCGGACCCCACTCCCCGTAGCAGCATGCTTCTGCTCCCCAGCCCCGGTCGTCGACTCGTCGGACCCACTCCTCGTCGCGCTCTCGGGAGGTTTCTTCTCTCAGTCCCGAGTCCCGACTGGAATGCTTGGCAGTAGCGCCACCCCCGTCCGGCGACGCCGCCCTTGGCGTGCTCGAGTAGGAGCCCCGCCGCCGACATTCCATGACATGTCGTGCGATACTGCGATGGCGGCGTCAAGCTCGCCGCGCGGAAGCCGTTGCTCCGCCTCATCCGTGCCAAGAGCCTCGCCCACGCCACGCACGAACAACCGCCGTAACCTTTGACCTCTGTCGAGCAAGGCGTTCTGCAGACGCACACCGCCATGGACAGGGGCAAGCATCATATATATGATTCGAAACCAGACGTTAGACATACAACTAAAAGGCTACGATTGGACCAACATGCTGTACAGTGGTCTTTCATGGAAGAAATTTATCATGCATGTACCCTAATCCAAACCAGAAATAGCAATGCAAACGGTATCATTGCCAGTAATTAATGTCCCCAAATTCCTAAACGCAGGGACTTAAGCACACAAACCTCACTCCTAAAGAACTAAGCCACACCAGAACAGCTTTGCAACACACGATGCTGTCGTGTTTCTGAGCACAAACACATATGATGGTTCATGAACATTTTGCCCTGTCTCCGTAATAACTATGATCCAGAGATCATGGGTGAGAAATAAACACCGATTGCATAGACATACACCCCTGAGCGTGCGTAGAAGCCAACTATGTTGCTGTTTCTCCGGGATGGAGTATGGAAAGGGTTACCCATCGGCACTCCAAAGGGTCCATAGGTGCGTAGATTTGTCATGAGCATAAGTGATGTTACAACTTCGGGTATTGTACTATATGGGCCCGTTGTCCCAGAAACCTCCGTCAGAATCTCAGATGGGCCAAGATGGATCTGCAAAAATAATAAAATGCTTTTAATTATAATTTACATACAAAATATAATGCAATTCTCATCGGATTAATAAACAGTGCTCCATAGTTCATTCACCGTCTTGACATCACCACCAACTCCACCCCACAGAGGCGAGGTGTGGTGGTTCCCATGTCTATCCTCATACGAAAACGCGAGTGCATCAATGAAGGAGGCACTGCAGATTTTCACACTACGAAGTCTGTGCATAAATGGCAAGGCCCCAAGGTTTTGGACATCCTCATGCCCCAGTCTGCCTACATATATGCATAAGTATGAGAGGAAACAATAGTGATGAATTGATCCAATTCGGCAATCTAGATAAGTTGCTCCTAAACACTTTGAGATGTTGAGGTACCCATCCTAAATCTGACATGAATTCTGTCGACATTACTCCTTCAAAATTTATCCAGAGTTCGCGGATTTTCTGCATGTTACACAAAGAATTGACCAACGGTTTCTCATAGCTTTTGTCGCAAGAATCACCTGACAAAATTAGGTGGAGCACTCTCAGTTCTGTCAGACGGCCTAGCTCTTTTGCAAAGTTTGGAGAGATGCTGACACCACCAACTGACAAGACCTGCAAAGAGTTCAATTTTCCAATTCCATCTGGCAACTTCACTTCTCTGTCAATGTACAGGTTCACTAGTTGTGTTAGCCGGACAATTGTTGATGGCAGTTCCCTTATGCTTGTGTGCCTCAATTCCAATGTCCGCAAACAATGAGCTTCCCAATTTCTTTTGGTATACTAGCAATATTTGTGTCCTTGAGTCCTAAATACCTCAAATGAACCAACTTGCCAATACCATCAATTTGATGTTTCTTCAGGTCACGGCAGCCTTCAAAATCTAATACTCGCAGAAGCTCGAAGTGTGAAAGAGGTGGGATCAGGCCACTAGCTGGAGGGAAGACAATAAGTGACCTGACATGGCGCAAGCTCTTTGTAACCTGAGGCATGATGATCTCATCAGCGCTCTGGAGGGATAATCGGTGTATCCTTCTAGATTGACAAGCGGGCTGCTCATTTTCTATTTTTGTCACAAAATTTTCTTCCATTGACAACGATGTGATGAGATCAAGTACCATATCGTGCGCATGACAAGCTCCTACCCAGCCACGATCATCAATTATTACTGGTTGAATCAAGCTTCTGTTCATGAGTGCATCGAAGTAATGTCCACCGACTTCCTGCATATTATCCATATGATCTCCCTGGATTAATCCTTCAGCTATCCATCTCCGTAGCAACAGATCGATTGATATAATGTGATCCTCTGGAAAGACACTTAGATACATAAGACAAGCTTTTAGATGGGAGGGCAAATCATAGTAACTAATAGACAATATCTGCCGCATATTCTCCACACAGGAGCTTTTCCCAACTCCTGAGCCAATGGAGTTATGCACTTTGTACCATACACTATAATTCATTGGTTTATTAGCCAATAGACTAGCTATTGCATGTTACACAAAGAATTGACCAACGGTTTCTCATAGCTTTTGTCGCAAGAATCACCTGACAAAATTAGGTGGAGCACTCTCAGTTCTGTCAGACGGCCTAGCTCTTTTGCAAAGTTTGGAGAGATGCTGACACCACCAACTGACAAGACCTGCAAAGAGTTCAATTTTCCAATTCCATCTGGCAACTTCACTTCTCTGTCAATGTACAGGTTCACTAGTTGTGTTAGCCGGACAATTGTTGATGGCAGTTCCCTTATGCTTGTGTGCCTCAATTCCAATGTCCGCAAACAATGAGCTTCCCAATTTCTTTTGGTATACTAGCAATATTTGTGTCCTTGAGTCCTAAATACCTCAAATGAACCAACTTGCCAATACCATCAATTTGATGTTTCTTCAGGTCACGGCAGCCTTCAAAATCTAATACTCGCAGAAGCTCGAAGTGTGAAAGAGGTGGGATCAGGCCACTAGCTGGAGGGAAGACAATAAGTGACCTGACATGGCGCAAGCTCTTTGTAACCTGAGGCATGATGATCTCATCAGCGCTCTGGAGGGATAATCGGTGTATCCTTCTAGATTGACAAGCGGGCTGCTCATTTTCTATTTTTGTCACAAAATTTTCTTCCATTGACAACGATGTGATGAGATCAAGTACCATATCGTGCGCATGACAAGCTCCTACCCAGCCACGATCATCAATTATTACTGGTTGAATCAAGCTTCTGTTCATGAGTGCATCGAAGTAATGTCCACCGACTTCCTGCATATTATCCATATGATCTCCCTGGATTAATCCTTCAGCTATCCATCTCCGTAGCAACAGATCGATTGATATAATGTGATCCTCTGGAAAGACACTTAGATACATAAGACAAGCTTTTAGATGGGAGGGCAAATCATAGTAACTAATAGACAATATCTGCCGCATATTCTCCACACAGGAGCTTTTCCCAACTCCTGAGCCAATGGAGTTATGCACTTTGTACCATACACTATAATTCATTGGTTTATTAGCCAATAGACTAGCTATAGTGATTATGGCTAATGGTACTCCGTCACATTTCTTTAAGATCTTCTCCGATATTTCCTTCAACTCTGGATGACAACCATCCTCTGAACCAAATATTCTTCTCTTGAACAACTTCTTTGAGTGTTTATGAGAAATATGCTTTAGATTATAAATAGTACCATCAACACCGGAGCAACACGATGTAGCAACTGAATGTACACGAGTCGTTGTGATTATTCTGCTACCACGGTTGTTATCAATTAGAGCACATCTGATTTAGCCCCAAGCTGACTCATTCCAAATGTCATCAATTATTATGAAGTACCTGTGGTTTTGTTAGGAAGTGAATAAGTAGATTAAGCTAAATGATAATTGAAATATAACAAATTATGTAACCATGCAAAATCAATTTTGGCAGGAAGTGTTTTCTCTTAAAAAAAACTTTGGCAGGAAGCGGCACAATGGAATAGAGAATGTGAAATTGCATGAGAGGCTCCAGAGGTGAAGCAATTTTCTTTGTCTCACATAAGAGTCTTCATGCACCTTAGTTTGTGTCCGTTTCTAACAGAATTTCCTAAGAAAGTCCACTCATCAAGTATCAACCTAAAATTGTGTCACGTAGTTTCATGTACAAGGAACATTTGTCATCATTTCCTTTTTCCACTTGATTACGCTACAACCCTCTCTAGACTCGCTCTTGATATCTTTAAGCCATACATACCAGGTGCCCAAGGGTCACTAGACATCAGGGCTACCACCATCTACATCGGTACTAATTGTTTAGTACTAGAGTGTCATGTTAGGGTTAATAAACTAGGGCTCATGCTATCCCCAAAGCTAGAAGTTGATAAAGGGGGAGTTTAATAATTCATTGCTTGCTTGATTGGTTACAAATGATTGCCATGCCTCTGTTCATATAGAGGTAGAGTCATCTGTAATCCTAATCAACCAGTTGATCATAACCCAAATTAACCTAACTTGAGATGCTAACCCAAGCCCCTACAGTGCCATGTGCTGCTAACCGTAGCCCAAAGTCCTGCACATAACGTTTCTATCCCTCCTTCGTAGGCAGATCATCCTCGAGTTGTACTGGTGGCTACAGCTTAACCACATACCTTGCCGTTGGCATCCTAGCCCCTTCCCATTGGGATGGAGCTCGCCTCCAGCTGTGGAGCCTTCACGCTGCAACCACTGACTCGATTCCTAAACAAAATCCAAATTCCTAAAATCACTTTTTACATCTTGGCTTATGTCCTTATTATTTACTACTACTGAAAGGAAATTAAGGCTCATTCTGACTTGGTGTGCCGTCTTTGTTGTCTGGATTAGGAGGACTGCAGCCTACATCTTGAAGATATAGAAACGGGTGATATTGTTGTTGTGCCACAACACCATCAATGGTAACTAGGTCTTGGGAGTTAATAGAGAGGAGAGTTTGATAATTTATTACTATTCCCAGAGCTTATGTTTATATCGAGAGTAGATCCGGCCCTAATCCCAATCATTTACTATTATCCTTAATTAACCTGATTTAAGGGCCGTAGAATGGTGATGCTACAGTTTCCACACCACGTCTGTTACAGTACCACAACCTAAAGGCCTGCACATAAAAACGATTAAACCAGTTTGATCGGAAGCTTGCTTAAGATTTTTCGGGTATATACTATTCATATTTAATATCCTCATGATGTGGAATAGACGTTGGTTGAAAACACCTTTTAATTTTAACTGTCTGGAATCTTCATTTTTAATCTCCTATTTGGGTTCCGTAGCTATTCCCCCGAAAGTTTGAGCCTACGGGAAAAGGTAGGCCACACAGGACACTAACAACTTGCTAGACATTGTACATGTTGGCACAGATGATGCCCTCGCCACCCTTTCACGTACCCTGCTCATGCTCTTGGGATGCATCGTTGATAATTAACACATGCACAAAATTATTTTTAGTGCTATCATAAACTTCTACTGCCCCTCTTCATTTTTCTCTTTGAAAATACTTACTTTACCGATCAAGTCAAACATAATTATACGATACCCAAGAAGGAATATAAAGTATATTATACTGCGATGTACTGTCAGGATTAGAAATCTAATGGAAATGGGGGCTTAGCCAAAACTTTAACAAATTTACAGGCCAACAGCTGGCAAAGTATTGTAATCGTACCTCTTGTCCTCAAGAAATTGTCTGATAGTGTTGATGATCTCAGTAATGTCCCACTTCTCAATGTTGCTAAAACCTTAATTAGAAACATGACGGAGCATGCTACTTAGAGTCCTCTTTAAATCAGGCTTTAGGGACACAGACACAAAAGCATGGCAGTCAAACTGTGCTCGAAGTTGTAGGTACATCTTATAAGCCAGGGTCGTCTTGCCCAGACCACCAACTCCCACGATGGATATCACTATCAACTGATTCTTGCGCATGCCCTCCTGCCCCATGAGCATCTCAGCTAACTCTTCCCTTGGGCGACGGAGGGCAACGAGTCTTTTTGGTTCTGCATACATACCCTGGAGCCGGGGATCAAGACTTGTTGAGCTTTGTTCGGGAACAGCCACGCTATCAATCTTGTACCTGCGATGGCGGTCAGCCACCTCGGTAACACGGGCCCTGAAGCCCTTGATGTCTGTGGCAATCCGATGACGAACATTGGCTGTTGTTAACAAGTCCATGCACCTATTAATGAAGCCTCTGAACCCACTTGACATGTCGGATCGGTAGGTGCGGACCATGAATATGTCGATGCTATCCTCGATGTCGTAGGACAGCTCCCTCACGTCCCTCGCCCAGAGCTTCACCTGGTTGCCTCTGATATCTTCTCGAGGGCTGCTTGCATGGTCTCTAGCTCATCTTTGAGGAACACGATCCCGCCCCTGACGCTTCGCTGCAGCTTATATTCGTCCATCAATAGGAAAGCCAGCTTTGGGAGGAGCCTCGTCAAGGCTCCTGTCACGATCTCCATCGCTTCCTAGTGGCTGCGCTGGAGTAAAACTTCAGCTGAAAGAGCAAACTTAACGTTCAACAGAATTCTGTGCTGGAGCAGAATTTTGTTATGTACCCAAATAACGAAAGGCAATGTAGTCTAGACTATACAATACCTGGCTGGATCTTATTTCAGCGCAACGGGGAGCAACTTATATCTTGGAAAAGTTACGAACACTGCTCCAATCTCGTGTGTCTTTTGCTGGCTGCGCCTGGAAACGGAACTGAGAAGTTATGAGCAATTTCCACTTCCAAGGAAGTAATAAGATAGCCACATTCTCCTTTGCGAGTTTTTAATCCGAGTGATTGGTGAGGTTAGTGAACAACTGGTAAATACTTTAATCAGCGTGGACATCAACTTGCCACGATCATGCATGATGCTTGACTTGGTCACTAAAGCGGTACATCCACAAAAAATTTCAAAACTTGGTCACTATTGATTAACTTTTACTGAACAACAATGAAAAA
The DNA here is from genome assembly GCA_000970635.1 of Eragrostis tef. NCBI lineage: Eukaryota > Viridiplantae > Streptophyta > Magnoliopsida > Poales > Poaceae > Eragrostis > Eragrostis tef. The sequence continues at coordinate 150,089 of LAPY01000419.1, read as the reverse complement.
AAAATTCTTGGTCACTAAATCTTGGTGACTAAAACTCTATAGCGGCTTTGGGCCTCTCATTAGCAATGCCTTTAAGATACTCTACATTCAATATTATAAGCGCCAAACATGCATGGTTTTTCTTAAAACTGTGAAAAAACTATGGTATGCATAAAGTGAAGTATTCGTGTCTCTGTCACCGAAAACTGTGGCTTTCAAATACCATGGCATTTAAAAACAGCAAAATCCAAACACGGCGTAAACGACAAACTTCACTATCGTGCACAATTTGCCACAATGACATCATGTGTGGAAATGGATGCCCTCAGAGTGGAACACAGTCTTCGAGTAACTACAACTGCTACTTACTTTTATAACGGTGGACATCACCTTGCCAGGATCATGATGCTTCACTTTTGCTTCCATGGGAGGAAACTTTTACTGAAACCATGTACAGGCGACCGGTCAACAAACTTAACTAAAAACTTCTTCATCGTGCACAAATTTTATGTTATTATAACGGGAAAACTGACATCTGTGTGGAAATAGATACCCTCGAGTTGAACGCATAGTTCTTCGCAAGTATAACTGCTACTTATTACTTTAATCACGGTGGACATCACCTTGCAAGAATCATGACGCTAGACTTTTGCTTCCATTGGAGGAAACTGACTGAAACCATGTCCTGGGCGTTGGTCAACAAACTAACGTCAAACTTCTCTATCGTGCACAATTTGCACAATAGAGAGTAACATCAGCCGTCTAGGAGAGATTACACATAGGATTTTGAGTGACGTGGATGGGAGAAAATGACGAGAGAGAAGAATGTTGTCTAGTAGACGGCTCATGTGTTGTCTAATAGACGGCTCGGTGCTGTTTAAACCATTGTAGTTGAGATTTTTTGTTGTCTGTAAGGTTACATCTGATCTTTCTAGACAACCTCTACCAGACAATGCATTGTAAGAATTATTTTTAAGCTGTCTACAAATGACTTGGATGTGCCTTACAGACAATTGTTGTCGAGACCATTGTACATGTCCTAAGATATTTAGGAACCGTCGACCATCGTGACCCTGGCAAGGTGATGTCCACCCTAAATAAAGTAAGCCTAGTATTTCGTTTCTCTCTTGCCAAAACTGTGGTTTCAAATAGCATGGTCTCTAAAAACGAAAAGCAACACCCAAACATGGCCTCAACTACAAACTTCTTTAGCATGCCCAATTTGCATGTTACTATATACCGAAAACATTAACACCATGTGTTGAAATAGATGCCCTCAAGTGGAACGCACAGTCTGTTGCTGCTTTTAAGGACCGTGGTATTTGAAAACCCCATGTATTTTTTGACAACATAGACACAAAATACTACAGTATATACATACCATAGTACTTCACAATTTTAGGAAAAACCCAGACCCTGCTTGGCACTTACAGTGTATTGATCATGTTTATCTTAAAGGTATAGCTAATGATAGGCCCAAACCTACTATATACATATTATACACAAATATGAATATTTTAGAGAATATAATCAATATTTTTGAAGCAACTCGACTAGAATGTTCATGATCAATCCTTGAAATTTGAAGTACGTGACGCGCAAATGACAAAGCAGAAAACATAAACACGTGCCGGCGTTGGGCAGGCCGGCGTGGGCAGGGGCAGGCGTGTGCATCCCGCGCGCCGAGCTGTGCCGCGGGTACAGGATGCACCACGCCAGTGCCCTCATCAAGCTATTGAGGTAAAAAAAATCTAGCTTTGTTTTTTAATGATAGAGAATGCGATATTGTATATCGGTGCCTAGTTTTAAGTCCTAATGTATTCTAACTATTGAGATAAAAAAGTTAAAACTAATTGTTAAATGGGTAAAGTGTGTCACAGACAATTGTCAGAATTTGCAGTATGTCTCAGACGAAATCAACTTTGACAGTGTTCACGGGTAATTCCACGCTTTCTTAGTGTGCGCCAGACAAATTTGCCTTATCTATACATGCCCAGTCAAAGCTTCAGTGGTGTGGCCATGGCTGGCGGGTGACACGACATGTTGAAGAAAATAATGATTCTTTTAAAGCCTCAGCTACTGATTACAGACGTTGTATCTATTTGTATGCATACACACTCACTCACACAAGACCACGCATCCACACCCATCCAAAAACATGTACAACCCTACCACTACAGTCAACATCGAAGACCATGTCCATCTAGACTCGCTTTGTGTCATCACTCGTAAGGAGACACCTGCAAATTTATTAATCTAGGGACAAACCCCGGTGAGGAACCCAGGTCCGATGCCGAGGGCCGAACGTGGGTGGTCGTGCTCCCATCTTGAGCTGCTGACCACTCGAGCTCATGCTCGCCCTCGAGAAGACAACGATTGGTTCGCTGCGTTGGACAGTGGGTTCATGGGCCAACTAAAGAACCGGCCAATTCACTTTGCCTATTTCTTTCCTTTTCTTGCAAACTATTGATGGGCTGATTAATGATGGGCTGGGCCGAAAGATTTTCTTTTGCGGCCAAATTTTCAGATTAAATTGGACACACGCTTAGCTCACAAAGGTGGACCCTATACATAGCCCGCCCTACAAATTTCTTTTGATAGAACGCTTTAAGATTTGTGTGGGAGGCAATCAAATGGCTCATGTGCGCTGCGGACTGAAATCGAGATGACAGCTAGGGACACGTGGCGCATTTATTGGGACGGGTGGGACGATGGAGAAAAAGAAATATTTTCCAAACTTTAAACAATATTTTTTGCTAAACCGTAAGTTTGTTTTCAAATTCGTTTGAACTTACGTGTTTGTTACGTAAAAAATTCTACAAAACGAGACCAACATTTTGAGTGTATTGTGTCAATATTTTTTTTGGATTGCCAAAAATATTGACCCTATTGTTTGAAAATGTTAACATAAATTTACAAAAAATGTTGAAACAGTTATTTGAAAATGTTGAGTAGCGAGTCCAGATAATAATACACATCATCGCAAGTCTTATACATAATTTTACAAATCGATTTGTTACAATAGAGTGCGATGTAGCGTAAGTCAGCTGACTCTTTTGCAAACAAAATACCTTATATCCTTATTTCTCAAGTTTTTGCTCAAATTTCAGTATGAAATATATTGTACAGTTTGCAACTACCAACTATTGCGAACATGTTTTTCAAACAAGATATATAGAAGTAATTCATTAATTCTAATTCAAGACTTCCATTAATTAATTACTACGATGCAGCACAGGGAAAAAGTAGTACTCATAACCGTGGTGGGCATCAGGAAAAATCTAATTGCATGATATATATGCGTGCCTGCAAAACATTCCACCACTTGCCAACTTTTCACAGAACCGTACCCCAGTAAGACCAAAATCGATCTCCCCCCAACACGATCACCCAGCCTAGTTGTTATCGGTGAGTGACCCATCTACACAGTAGTAGTAGGGGGCAGTTCAACCACATAATTCCTAAGCTACGTCATTTTATTGGATCTCATAAGCCCTCATGTGATTAGTAGTGTTCAATACGTTCTCAAGCAAGGCCAACAACGGAATGGTTTTTTAATCGACATAGATGAGGCTACTTCACACAAGAACTTCATGTCTTGTTGCCCAACCTACACCTTATTCCCCGTGTGGTCTCAAATATCTGGGTATGTGATTTCCAACGTTAACAGCATACTAGTCATAGATCCAAAAGATAACATGTGCATATAAGTGAAAGCTACTAAATTCTATCGGAAATCCTGAAATGGAAGCATAGCCATTCTATGGACTCACAGCTAATCAACGGGACTGTCAAGGATAATAAGGAAGGGAAAATTCATGCAACTGGTTCCATACAACTCCTATAATCTAATGCACAATTATATAAACATAAATGTCTAATATCAGTAGTAAAAACTTGATAAAATGCAGCGGGGCTTGCCTTGGGGAGGTGCGGTGTTAGTATTCTAAGGAATTGAAACTTGCTCGACGGAAGCCTCCTGCTGCACTTGTTCAGTTGACACGTGGTATGTTCCCGCAGTCGGCTCCAGCCCTTCACGTCATGAGATGACATGATGCAAAATGCAAATGTCGACGGATGCATAAAAGTACATGATCGGATAAAAATCGTCAGATTAAACATTGGCCTTCAGAAGTATTCCGGTTTCCAGTAGTGAGTGGTTATGGTAACTTAAATAATTTACCAGCAGACATTGATACAGTATAAGTGCACTAAATTTATTTAAAGAAGAGTAGCGTTGTTCTGATTGTTTAACAAGTTATTAACTTGGTCGGGGGTACTTTAAGCATTTTTACTAAGCAAGAAGTAAATATTTGGATTAGAAATTGAATACAGGGTCGTGACACTGGGACAGGCCAGCAGCCACAACAGACCCGGCTGGAGCTCGAGAGCTCCATGGCCATGGCGACAAGGGCTGGGTCCATGCTCGCCAGCGACGGTTCCGTTCATGGCGGCGATCAGTGGTGGTGCCAGTACGTAGGCCCAGCATGACGCCGAACAGCGGCCGGAGCTACGTCTACGACATGCGCGGCGACTTGCCATGCATGTTCGGCAGTACCGTGGGTACTAGAGAAGAAATGTAAAAGAGATTTGGTTGAGAGATTCGTGAGCATCACCTCGGTTCACTGATGCTTGGCGAGGGAGATTTGGTTGAAGGGATTGCCGGTACAGGGACTTCAACGACGGAGTGGTGGGTACGGCAGTGTAAGTGGTGGCTGGGAGGTGCAGATGCTTGGAGGAGCTGGAGAACTTTCTTGGGGAGCTCCTGGTTGTCCAATACTTATATTGAAATTTTGTGAGTTGGAGTACTTCAGAAAGGCTTGGACACACTCTGACTGAGACCATCGTGAACCAGAACTGTTGTACCGGTTTTGGCTGAATTCTGGTGAGCCACATCGTCTAAGTTCCTGGGCCGTTCATCCTTTTTAATCTGGCCGTCGTAGGATGGACATGTGGCGTGCGAATTTTGCGGTAAAACACTTGAGTTTTGAGATGGACTCCGTTGTGTGAGGGAAACATGAAAATGAACAGTAAAGCAGTTCATTTTTTTCGAGATGGAGGCCTACGTTTGTTATAAATCAATGTGAAAGAAGAGAAAATGTAAAATTGCCATGTTGACTGGCTGCTTTTTTTTCCCCCTCCATCGGTGTGAATGGTGCGACTTTGATTGTTGAATTACCCTCTGCTTTTTTATCCCTCCATCGGTGTGAATGGTGTGACTTTGAATGTTGAATTTTGCATCCCATTTGGCTAATTAACTAACTGCACTTGCATGTGCCTGTAGTTTGATCCTCATCCGTTTTTCAACCTGTTGTTGCCGCTTTGTCAGACCATGTGCAGAGAAATTTGCATCGACGTGCAGCTTCTTCTGTCCTATCTATACAGAGATGGTAGAAGGCGACCAAAGTAAGGGAAGGACCGCTGGAGGAGGTGTGGAACGCGACGGGCAAATACTGCTGCGCGAGGGGATATGCAAGTAGTGCGCGCTTCGGTGAGCTTCTTCACGCTGCCGCCGTTGAGCTCCTCACGTGTGGCCATCATACTGGAACATCATACTGAACTGAACCTGGTGAACGCGCCGTCAGCGGCGTCGCTGCCGGCGTCGACGGTGCTGGTCGCGCCCGAGGCGTACTCGCCGGCGCCAGAGTTCTGACTGGTGAGCCCTGGCCATGTGCATGCGCCTGCATGCATGCAGCCGGGCGCTTGATATGGTAAACTGCTAGCGGTCAAGGAAAGGAATAAGGTTGAAGGATTACTGATGTTAATTGCTGAACGTGTTCTTGGGTTAATCTGTTACTACTGATAATACCCTGGTTACAATTAACTCCAAACACCATAGAATTTCTTCTATTTTTTTCGTCCTGAAATTCATAACAGCTCAGATATTCAAAGTGACTATTTATATCTCAGGCATGATGTATTACATTATTTCCATTTGTATGTACAAGGCAATTGCATCAGGAGGGGTTATCACGCGACCTCCTCGTCTTCTTCCTCGTAGCAGGTGTTGCTCCTCACCAAGTGTAGTCTTCATCAAGTACATACTAGCTCTTTAATTTTTGGGTCAAATTGGGTATGTTATGTTGTCTTTATAGTGTTTTTTTGTCAAATCTTATTTCATTACTGATTATTAGCCTTCTAAAAATGGAGCAAATTCCATCTTTTATTCCTGTCGGGATAAGGGTTTGGGACTGAAAGAGAGTGCAAAAATACAATTGGACTTCTTTATATATGGGTATACATAGTGACTTACTTTTTCATGTTGCAAAATGTACTTCACCATACTGCAAAATTTTGGTTTGAATATTCACGATACACCTTTTTACAGTTACATATTTTTTAGGTTTAAATCAATATCTACCTATCTTTGCATTTTTTTAGGCCAAGCTGTGTCATGGCAGGAAGGTAGATGGAAGTGTTCAGCAGACAAGCTTGATTTTTGGAATTTTTTAAGTTAGGAATGATGTCAGGCCTTATTTTTCCCTGGATTATTCTTTCTTGCAAAGTTTCCTTAGATTGTTAAGCAGTTTTAGCTAGGTTGTTGTGTTGCTACAGAAGGTATTTTCTTATCATTGACTTTTCGTTAAAGTTGGAGCACATGATTACATCTGCAAATTTTTAATGTTATTTGACTAAATCTTTTCTTCGTGGTCATGATTCTACATCTGATTTTTCACTGCTCGTATTATTTATCAGACAATGCACTCATGTCCTAACAAATCTTGCGACCATTCTTGTTGCATTTTTATGGATAGAATGCGTGTTGCCAGTAGCTAATATAATTATACAAATAATCATAATGTGCTACTAACAACACACTAAATCTTAGACGGGCACGCCACAGACCAGAGCATCGGTCAACAAACTAAAGTAGTATAAATTTCACAATCTCATGCACAATTTTCATGTTACCATAATTGAAACATTGACATCATGAAATAGATGCCAACGAGTTGTTGGCACAGTTCTTCGTAAGTAGTACAATGCAATTTCCTTTTGGATTCCTTCGTAAGTACAATATAATTTTTGAATTAAAACTAACCAAGTTCAACAAGTGGACAGATTCTGTCCCAGTCTTGCAGTAGTCACGAAAAGAAAACTGACACTCCTATGGGCATAGCCAGGAAAAACGATGAATGCCAAAGTGGTAGGAAACTTTCATATGTATCCAACGAGTAATCATTCACCTCAAACCGATAAGCAGTGCAGGAGATGTGGCTTTCTGTATTTTGCTGACAGATTCAGTCTCAGGCTGAAGGCAGAAACGGGATTCAGATTTGCACGACGATTTTGGTGGTGTTAGAATATCTGCACAACGACTTTGGATGTGTTAGAACATGGCGGAGAAAGCAGGAGCAGGAAGAAGATGGAACAAACAAAGGAAAACGGATAACAAGGTCAGCATGTTAGCAGGTACAATAGACTAACACCCTCCACTTTACTATACCTCCAAGTGAAGGGTGTTTAAGTAGACTAACACCCTTCACTACCCTTCACTTTGGTTTGGTTCACTTAACCCCCGTGTTTGGTACAAACAGATCACAATTCACATTTTGAACATAGCAAATCTGGTTTTCCTAGGTGGGAGCGGTTCTGAGGGCAGGGACGGACAAACTGGCATCTGACATGGAGCTAGGCGCACATGGAACAAGGAAAAGAAAACCCTCATATGGTTGATTATCCATGATTAGTTTTGTATATTTTACCATCCTGCAAACCAGCACGGACTAATCCAGTATACCATCCTGCATATCAGTGTAGAATCATTCCTGATATCATGATTTGGTGCGAATCATTAAAAAAATTACTTTTCCATCTTTTTCTTTTTGAAATGAAAAATACTTGTCCATCTTAGTTGAGCCTGGTGTGCCATAGGTGCTAGAAACCTGGACCTGAGTGGACGCCAACCGCCCATGTAAAAATGCACAACAATAGGTCTCATTTGCCCATAGCAAACTGAACTTTGCGTGCGACGTTCCACTTTTGCTAAGCTTCGACGGGAGTTGTTGTCATTAAAGGTGCCGATCGATTTTGGGCTGCGACAAAGAAATAGTCAAATAGAGGACACATGCGCTTCTTCACATGCCAGTGTGGATGGTAGGATGCAAGTAGGACTCCTCGAGACGACCAGACTCAATCTTGATGCATACTACTAAATTTTAGTAACAGTCGTTAATATTTATTATATATGGTAATTTCTCTTGTTTTATTGCCTTAGATCAAATATGCTAATTTTTTGGGCATCTGTATTATGAAATGACAGCCAGTTTTTTCAGAGCGGGCGTTGTCTACAAGAGATGTTAGGCTGATTGGTCTTGTGCTTGGGTGTTCAAGTCAGTGATATAATGTGGATAGGTGTACTGAATCAATGATTTTGATAACACTGTACAACTGGCTATAAATTCGTTGGTTGCCCTTGGAGAACATAAACATGAGAGTTCTAGAATCACTTGGCTCTAATAGTTCTTTTACACTGCAGTAATGAATTGGTAATTATATATATGGTAATTTCTCTTCTTTCATTGCCTTAGATTCAAATATGCTAATTCTTTGGGCATTTTACAGAGCATTCCCAGTCAAGCCTCTCATGCTTATCTCCACGTAATTAATAGGAGAACATAAACATGAGAGTTCTAGAATCACTTGGCTCTAATAGTTCTTTTACACTGCAGTAATGAATTGGTAATTATATATATGGTAATTTCTCTTCTTTCATTGCCTTAGATTCAAATATGCTAATTCTTTGGGCATTTTACAGAGCATTCCCAGTCAAGCCTCTCATGCTTATCTCCACGTAATTAATAGGAGAACATAAACATGAGAGTTCTAGAATCACTTGGGTCTAATAGTTCTTTCACACTACAGTTATGAATTGGTAATTATAAAATTAATTTTTCTTCCTTTATTGCCTTAGATCAAATATGCTAATTCTTTGGGCATCTATATTATGAAGTGATAGCCAGTTTCAGAGCATTCCCAGTCAAGCCTCTCATGCTTATCTCCACGTAATTAATAGGAGAACATAAACATGAGAGTTCTAGAATCACTTGGGTCTAATAGTTCTTTCACACTACAGTTATGAATTGGTAATTATAAAATTAATTTTTCTTCCTTAATTGCCTTAGATCAAATATGCTAATTCTTTGGGCATCTATATTATGAAGTGATAGCCAGTTTCAGAGCATTCCCAGTCAAGCCTCTCATGCTTATCTCCACGTAATTAATAGGAGAACATAAACATGAGAGTTCTAGAATCACTTGGGTCTAATAGTTCTTTCACACTACAGTTATGAATTGGTAATTATAAAATTAATTTTTCTTCCTTAATTGCCTTAGATCAAATATGCTAATTCTTTGGGCATCTATATTATGAAATGATAGCCAGTTTCAGAGCATTCCCAGTCAAGCCTCTCATGCTTTTCAAAATGTTTTATTGGTTCAAATTTGATTACCACCTCTGTAATTTTATTGTTTAGATTTTGTATGGAGAACATAATCATGAGAGTTGTTCCAACTTGGGTAGATACCAATTGTACCAGATTCTCTGAGGTACGTAAAGAACACCTACAGTTATATTTGACGTTTGCTTCAAATGCACTTTTAGACCAATTAAGATATAAAGTTGCATTATCCTGTTATGACACAATATAGTTTTTTCTTAGATAGAAACTGATGGAATATTGCACTGCCAATGTACTTCAGCTGAGCAGGTAAATTAAACTGCAGATACTCTATCCTTATCCTGGTATAATATTGTTATTGTTGAATATTTGTATTTGCTTGTTTAGATGAGTAAGTTATCCACTATCTACTGAACACAAGGTCTTCAGTTACCCTACTACTTAACCTTATTAAGCTTCAGAGTGGGTAAGTTTATCACTAGGAATAACTTGGTCATTGGATTGATATGGTTAATTTAGCATGACTACAGTATCGTGTGTACTACAAATGTCTTCGTGAGGCCCCGCTTTCAACTCTACCTTGATCACACATTGGTCTAGACACATTCACAACTCACGAATGGATTTTTCTATCCTGCTATGTGGTCTAGATTCAGGTTGCATAAAAATTGAAGAAAAACTTATTTAAATTTCCAGATCGGTTTGGCGCTACAGAATCTATTTCAAGAGAGTGTTGTTATGCATGAAGATTTATTTATTACCTCTATAAGCTATGGTAACCTCTGAGTTACTTGTACAAATGTTATCTAGATGCCCTGTTGGACCTTTCGACCCTTCAAGTATAAGTGCTTTGTGCACGGATATGTTTTCAGATTGTAGTAGTCACAAGTGTTGGGCATTACAGAGCAGTCAGGATTGGCGCTGGTTGACCCATGAGGATCATCGTGCACAGGGCATCACGGACCTGTGATGATACGAGAGGTGCTTACCAGAGGTGATGACGATCCTACTGCATGTCTATATTGATTAATCTCTTGTC
>LAPY01000419.1:84636-104930 GCA_000970635.1 Eragrostis tef | reverse complement strand
TCTAGGAAGCCGGTGAACTCGCAGTCGCGTCCTTCCAGAATGGCTCGCTACGTCCGTCCAGCTGGCCAAGCGTCGTGCCGGCTGGCCAGTTAAATGACCTTCTACTTGAAGCGGGACAAACACAGTATATATATTTGTATCTTTCAAGTTGAAGACCCGATCAAAAAGTTGATTGCGCCGCTGTGTTGATGTTTCCCACGGCGTTAGAAACCCAAACTGTAGCTTTGAGGTTGTGCCCTGATGCGTTGTTCTCTTCTGGATCTATGTTAGTAAATTAACTTGTTCTCTTCTCGATCTATGTTAGTAAATTATTGTTGAGACAAGGATGTAGAATCTGAGGCGCCCTGTTATTGAAGCTGAGAGCTGGACTAGTAATCAAGGCTGGTGTACGTTTGATCATATCCCACTACCTCTGCATCTTTTTTCTTTTCACAATAAATGTTTTAATTGCATGGGTGTAAACTGCTTCCTAACTATGTCTTTCATCCCTTGCTTCATTTGCCACGGTGACCAATCAATTCCTATACCTCTCACACCCAGCAGCCGAGACCAAACAATCTAGCAAGCGGCACATGCTTCTGAAACTAGGTGTAGATCAGCTTCTAAAGTTCTAATTCATATATCATATATATAGAGCTCTTCGTGTTTGACATTTGCTCTCATGTTTCTAACGAGCTGGGATTGGACCCATATCGGTGATGCCCCTATAAATACACTCCATGATGCGTTTTAGTGCTCGCCAGTTATTTTTTCATTTCCCCGTTCATTTGTTCAGTAAGCACATGGTTTTCGTTAGGGCCATGTACACATGAAACGAAGTAGAGAAAATAGCGCATAAGATTTGCACTGTTCAATACGTATCACTAATGTAGGATGAAAACATCAAATTGAAAATTGACACAGTACATCAAATTGAAATTTGATGATGCTATCATGTTGACGTACAATGTGATAACAGGTCTTCAATTCTTTTTATTTCCTTTAGTTAAAAGATGGACTTGCACAACTTGTCAATGCCTTCATCTTCAGAGCACATATGTAGTTCAGACAATAAGAGTGTTCAGACAACAAAACTGAAATGAAGGATTCTCGACCAACATGAAACCGTCACGGTCGCTAGTGGCCTCCAGCGCCGGGCTCCACATGGGACTGTGCGTTGCAGCGCTGTAGCTTGAACGATGAGTGTGGTGCGGCGATCCTTGACGGCGACGAGCTCATCGTCCCTTTCTTCTTGAACGGCTTGCCTGGAACTTGCAGTTTGTCGTACGCAGGTCGCCAGGTTCGTCTGGTAGAGAGGTATATTGCTGCTCGCCTCCGGCAATGGTGTTTGGCCGAGGCGGGGATGATGGCAAATTCACGATGGCGTACTGTGGTGCGCAACGGCGCGCTGGTTGCTGAGGAGTCGAAGCCGGCAAAATCAATCCTCGTCATGTCCATCCAGAACGGCTCACCAGTCACCACGGTCTGGCCAGCTGGCCAAGCGCCGTGCAGGCTGTGGCGGGTGAAATGACCTTCTTTTGGAAACTGCACAAATGCAATGTTTTGTTAAACTAGTTATAAGGCGCAGAACCGGACGGGTCACGACACCTGAGTGTGGCGCGGCGATGCTTGACGGCAAGCATGGGCATCCGGGTGCCGACAAGCTCGTCGTCCCTTTCTTCTGGAACGGCTCGCCTAGAAATTGCAGCTCCCCGTACACAGGCCTCCAGGTTCGTCTGGTCGAGTGGTATCGCTCTTCAACTCCGCCAATGGTGCTTGGCCGAGGCGGGGGTGACGGCGAGTTTGCGATGGCGGACCATGGAGCGCAACGGCGCGCCGGTCGTCGAGGAAGCCGGCGAACTCGATCGTCGTCGTGCAGGCTGGCGGGTGAGATTACCTTCTCTTGGAAACTGCACAAATGCAATATTTTTGTTTCATTCAAGTTAAGTACCCGATCAAACAGTTGAGTGGGCAGCTTCAAAGATGTTTCCTCAGGGCTAGTGATCTCGAGGCCATTCACTACAAGAATTCAATATTTCCCAACAGTTTTCAGTCAATTGACTCCAGTTCCAGTCCTCCATCCTTTTTCCCTTTTAGTGGCCGATAGTTTCCCAACAAATTGTCGTGTTTCCCAACCGTTTTAACAATTTCCCAACAACATAATTCCCCACAAATTAAGTCATTGCTCACGGTTTTTTAACAAGTATAGTATGTATTGTAAGCCACTTGCAACAAGGATAGATGTTAATATCTTGTAGTGGGTGCTCGTTTGCCGCTGGCGTGCCTCGTGCTCGCGCTTTCTCAGTACTTCTGAGAACGTCCTGGCCATGGTTGTACTTAGTCATGTGCTAGATTTGTTGAGCAGACGTGTGCGACGATGATTAATTGAGAACTTACAATGCATCTTTGGCGCCTCCATAGCATTTTTTTCCAAGCTGCCCGCCGATGGCTGCTCCATCGGCCTTCAACTATTCTCTCAGTGGTAATGGCCGGTCCACCGGTTGGCGTGATGAATGGAGACAAAGGGTTGTGGAGCGAGCAACGTTCAGAACTGAGGTCCTTAGTGTACTTGAAAAGGGTCGTCATGGCGCTACTGGTAGCGGCACCTTTGCTGACATTGTTCAACATCAACAATGTCATCGTGCTCGTTCATCCCCATTGGTAAAGCTACAACTATGCAGGAGAATTGGGTACCTAACGCAGACTACCTAAGCAACAACTGGAAGAAGTTTGGCTTCAAAATTCCAGTGAGCAAGGACACCTGGAATACAACCAACTTGACACTCGTTAAATAACCTGTTCCCAATACCTCTCATACCTAAATAACCTAACAATAGCGATCAAATGACCTATATCAAGTGGCACCTGCCTCGGAAAGCAGGTATGCATGTATCGTCTTCTTATCCTAGACTCTAGTATCATATATATAGAGAGGTCTTGGAGCTCCATATGACTCAAATGCCAAGATAGTACTGTGTATCGTTGACATCCCCATTCATATACACATGTACAGGATGCTAATAAGTGTTTGTCAGTTTTGTTTTCTTTTTGCTTCCTTCCGTGCAGTAAGTACATGGCTTTAACTAGTGCAATGTACATATGTCACTAACTAAGTACCTCTATGGTGGGTGGGAACAAACATCAAATGCAAACTGAATATGTCTGAACATAAACTTCTTTGCGAGCCCCACATGCACCTTACGGAGGACGGAAATCAAGAGCTTGCGATCCTGACTTCACCGGGAGCTGCTAATATAGTTCAGCACACATTTGGTCAAAATGAAAATATTTCAAGGTGCTAATTCAAATGGTGTGGAGCATGGGCATGAAAGATTGGATTTCCATTCATGGTCAATTGATCGTTTGTTGCAAGCAGGAGATGAAACAGAGCCTGGAATCGTGTCACGCAGCCAGTGGCCTCATGCACAGTGTCTGGGCACCTCCCGATGAGCAGAACACGTCAAGCGGTGTTAAACTGATGGAGGCGCGCGGTGGCGTAGGTCAGTGGCGCCTTCAGACAACGAGGAGCGCCCACAACACTGGGCCCTGTAAGTCGTTAGATTCGATTCGTGCGATTCAGATACCGTAAAATAACTAGTCGTCGGTCGTGGTTAACAAGTCTAGTGATAGGACGCTGTGCTTCGTGAGTCTAGTGATGGTTAATACCGAGCAGGAGCTTCAGGGCCTGCGACTCCAACTCTCCAAGGACGTGCAAGCGTCGTCGGCAGCTAGCGTGCCGGCCTTGTCCCTCGAACACGGCGCAGGCGGTGGCGGACCTCGACGGCGAACGCGCTGCAAGAGGAAGCCGGCAGTCTTACCGCTCACTCTGGCAGCGTGTACGTGGGTCGCAATAACATAGCGTGTAGCATGGTGGACCTTCATCGCGACCTTGGCCTTCGAGGACGAGCTCGCCGCCGTAGTTCTGACCGTCCCCTGGTTTTAGTAACGATAAATATGAGTGCAGACCAGTAGTAAGGCATAACAGGGCGTTGAACCTAACTTCATAATATTGAGATTGAGATGGACATAATGCTAGAAAATAATACTTTCTAATGACCTAGCAAACAAACGATCAGAACTAAGAACAGAGTAATGGACAATATGAAAATGCAGGTGCTGTACTGGTTGATGGAAACTGTCTTTGGAGTCTGGTAATGCAGGAAGCTGCAAAAATACATCAACAAGCATGCATCAGGCATGACTCAAGGAAACCGCAAACTTAGCACCGGCACATGTATGATGTATATATATAGCTTGCCCATTCATGTATACATTTGAACTAACCAATGTATACTTACATGATAGATGTTCAGTTTCCAGAGCACACGTGTACGATAAATTGAGAACTTACCAGGCCATGGAAGCTCCGTAGCATTTCGATTCCTGATGCTTCCCAAGCCGAAACTTGTCTGCCGTATCTGCATTTCTAATTGTATTGTATGCTCAACTAGCATCAACTAATCCTTTAAATCTTATAAGGAAGATTTACCAAAAGTTTATAGAATGCAAGTATATATATTTCGCGTGCCTGGAAAGCTGATCTAGGGGGCACGCTACTGTAAGACAGTTTGGGAACATTTCTAGGGAAACCTGGCATAATAAGGACGAACTTGATAAAATAGCTAGGGTGCTTTGATCCATTAAAGAATGATATCAATGCACAATGAAGTTCCTAATTTGTCCATGCAAGATGCTTGTTTATTCTGTTCTGATCCCATATACAAGACGTTTGAAGTAGGACTGATTCACCGTATCCTTTTTCTTTCAGGATGAATCTTGTCGCCAGTACATCGGGGTTAGGAGGAGCAGAATGGAGTACCACAACAGTGGTGGCGCGGCAGAGGTTGGTTGCTGCGACTGAGGAGTGTTGGGACAGGGAGTGTCTGAATTGCAACGCACGCCTGGCAGCCTTGAGCGTGTGCTTAGGAAATTGAATGGAGCCCAAGCGCGTGCCTCCTAGCATGCCTCCCATTTGACCACCCACGTGCTCCGAGATGTGCCGTTGAAGACGCAGTTGTTGCGGTGCCTCGATGCGGTGAGAATGACCAAGGCCTGGAAGCCCTTCTGGCGTTCCCTAGGCAACAGCTTCGCTACGCGCCTCCACGGCTCCACCAGGTAAGAAACTTCTCCCGGTCCCTTGTTGGTGCAAGCAGGTAGAGGTTGAAGGGCTGCAGCACCGTTACCCATACCTCATGGGCCAGCATACATCTGACCAGAATCTGTTTGATGTCGTCGTCGCGACACCCCAAGCAGAGGTACCAAGCAGAAACGTTGCATGTAGGCCGGCATTTGCAATTTACTTGCAGAACCAGAACAGATGCCGTAACTCCATTCATGATGCCTCCTATCCTTATCCTGAAGCATATTATTAATATAGGTGCTACAGGAGATACAATGATCGATTCATGTTGGCATGGCTTTGCCAATCTACGGTGCCTTTTGCCCTGGTATTGAATTAGTGACATATATATGTACGAGATAGCTCAAATTTCAAAGAGGGAATGGTGAGTGTGGCACATCTATATATAGAGTTTAACATGCAGATCAGTGATGACTTAACTATATAGATGGCTACCAAGCTGATTTTTTTTTGGCTTTATGTACCGTCTCCTATATATAGTACAAAAGGAAATTTTAATTAGAATGCATGTGGTGGTTATATGGTCCCATATTTTAATAGTTTACCACTTAGGTCCTTGTCGGCCCACATAAACATACATCGAGGCGCTCCGCTAGTTCTCTCTTACAGTACTGGCGCCGGACCAAGGCCCCGTGACCGATCAGCCTCATCCGTCGACTTGTCGTACCTCGCCCCTTGCCGCCTTCTTCGGCGCCGGCAAATTCGCAGTGTAGGTTGGCAATGACGGACGGGGCTGTAGATGAATGAATATGGCAGTGACGCAAAGTACTCTCTTCCAATGTGCCGCAGCTCATTTACAATTTTCTGCCGACAGTTGAACTTGCTAAGGATATGCTAATTAGTTGGGAGTCTTGGGACGAATCTGGTTGGTTACTGGTCGAGTTGTGATAAGGACCTGAAGAACTAGTGGAGCTAATGTTGTTCTTTCTCGAGTCATTTTCTGCATTAATGTTCCGTGAAATGATATTCAGTTTTTTTTCTTTTTTGTTTCGTAGACCACTGCCTTTGTGATGACCTATTTCTGTCATACTCGATTAGCACACATCTTCATTGTTGTCAAAGGCGAAAGATGATGTAAATGTATAAATGCATGTAGTTATCAGACCTTACAATTGTGGATCCAACCCACGGCGGTGAAGCAACAACTTGAATAAATTCTCGTTAAGAAGGCTTCAAAATTTCACCATGGAAAGGCACAGAGTAGAAGAACATCCCAACAAAGCGTAGTTGGGACACATGACAGTTTGGTCCACACGTTTGATATCAGTTGGGGAATATAGGATGGAAATTTGATCCTAACCATTGAAATTTGCTTTGCATCCTATTGCCGTTGCACTAAGTTGAACTCATGTAGAGTCACCCCTGACAATGCATGAATAACCTATTCCCAATACCTCGCACTCTTACTTATGGAGATTGAATTATCCAGCAAATGAAAGCAGGTGTATATCACATTGACTTCTTCTAATTAAGTTCCTATCATATAAATAGAAACTTTTAGACTTATGTTCTCGTGTTTCTCGAATTGTGGTCACATCCCCATTTATGTAGACATGATGCAATCAGTGTTGGTCACTTATTTTCCTTCCCCTTTCATCAGTAAGCAACTAAAGCACATAGCTCTAACTACTCTGCCTAGTACATGCCACAAGATAGAGAAATTTGTACATGTGATCTGTTTTACTGTGCGGCACGTATTGCTATGGTTGGTGCAAAACATCGAATGCAAACTGTGAATTATTGTCATTTTCAGGGGATCTTTGTAGCATATTTTCTGTGACCAATTCATGACTCACAGGCTTGTCGATTATGGACTTGTGCTGCTCGTCCTGCCGTCATCCTCAGAGCACATACTAAAAGTTCAACAAGAAGACTGAAACAAAATACTTCCTTCCACTGTTCAGACAACAGAAGTAAAATCAAGGATTCAGTTACGCTCAATCTGCACTCTGCAGCAAGAAGGTGCTAATATATTATGTTCCAGCAAAATGTTGTTCGATTTGATTCCTTCGGCTTGGATCGTGTGAGTTGACCTAGTGCCAGTTGTCTCTTGGGTGGCGCTGAAAGCAGGTCATTGTCCGCCACCACCTGATACGCCGAGGACGTTAAGGTGCGTGTCGGCAGCCTGCTTACCGGAACCATCAACCAAAATGAAACCAGCTTCAGATGTTTCTCAGTTGGTTCAGAACCGAAACCAGTTGATGATTATACGTTCCTGCAACATGTGCATTGTTGTCTGGTTTGGACGATGAGAAACATTTAGCATAAAGCTCCACATAATCTTCCTCTGAAGGCAACTCATACCTTCCATCTGGTAATTGGCAAGGCGCTCTAGCATTCATTTGGTATGTTTTATGTGCGTCCCAAAAGAACTTCCTTCAGAAATATGTCAGTTGTCAATTTTTCACAATTTTCCGTTGTGAATTTTTCGCTCGGTAATGACCTCGACCGGCATCTTGTATAAACTTTTCTTTGCCCCACATAAAAGTATATTTTTTTGCCTATGTAGTTCTTCAATTGTTTATTAGAACAAGTAACATACAATTTGGCAGTTCTTCTATAGGTACATTTCTGAAAAGCAAAAGCAAAGTAGCCCTCAATCATTGCAGATTTTTCAACCCTCTGCCTCCGATACCACTGAGCTACTATGGATCCACCAACAACTGCCAACAAGGTAAGCTGATAGGGAACTAAAGGCATATTATAGGTCGAAGAATAAGATCACCATGTCCCAGCAATAATACCCAGACCAAGGGCACTTTTATCTGCTTCCTTTCCTGTGCTGCAAGAGATGCAGAGGGTCGATAATCTTCAGCGCGACTTTACAACATTCAGGAGATAACATCCCCAAAAATTCAGGAACGACCTATTCCCCGATTCCTCTCACACCCACCAGTGGAGATCAAATGATCTAGCAAACAACACATATATCCAAAAGAAGGTGATTATCATCCTCTAAGGTCCAAATTAGTCTAGCATAAATTTAAATATAGAGTTCTTGCAGACTTGGAGTTCCATAATGCTCTAATGTTGTTCTTAGTTGATGAGATGGTTTTTATTCTGGCATTTTGAAAACAAACGAGATCTATTTTTCCCGTATCGTTTTCAGGCCTACTTGGAGTTCCGTAATGCTCCAATGTTGTTCTTAATTGATGAGATTGATCGTGTATCTGTTGACATTCCTATATATTCATATGCACGACATGATCAGCGTTCAGCAGTTAATTTCTTTCCCTTTTGTTCATGAAGCAACTAATTACATGGCATTAACTAGTGTCACATACATATAACTAAAATTGCACACGTGACCTCTTGTACAGTACGCGTCGTTATGGTGGGTCGAAAACATCAAATGCAAACTAAAAATCCTTGTCATTCTTGTCCAACTAATTGATGAGGCAGGCATTGCTTAATTTTCTGGACCAATTTTTTACTCGCAGGCTTGTCGACGGTGGACTGGTGCTGCTAGTCCTGCATTAGCCACCAGAACACGAATGTAAACTTCAGTCAAGAAGTATGAAATGAAACTGAAATGAAGGATTCAGTATCGCTAGATCAGCAGTCTGTAGCAAGAGGGTGCTGATACATTTCAGCACAAAATGGTGAAAATGAAAAAGTTTCAAGGTGCTAGCGCATACCCTGCGCAGCATCAACGTGAGACCGGTTTTTCAGCCTTGGTTGTCGTTGCAAGCAGAGGAGAAAACAGAGCCTGAACGAGTCCGGCCACCGCATTCCTACGGGACTGCGCTGCGGCCATACCACCTCCGGAAGAGCAAGGGAAGCCACTGGCGTTAAACTGATGGAGGCATGTTGATGTGGCACTACGTCCATGGCGCGTCAACGCCGGCAAAGTCGTTCGCAACTCCAATGAGGCGCTCATCAGCCCGTGGTTCCAAATTAAGAGACCTCTCGTTGAGGAAAATTGAGGCTCCTAGGTTATTATCCTCACTGACCTTGGATCGGCATCTGACATGCATACAGTTTAGACTTCAGAGTGATGTGTACAGAACAGAGAATATTGATATAATATAGGTTGGAGATACTGCTCCAGTTGGTCCATTTAAATTTTCTCGAAAACTTGATGTTCCTTCCGGCAGGTCTGTAGACACTTTAAGGGTTCAAATATACCGGGCTTCGAAATCGCGAGCCGGCGCCACTAGTCGTCATCCTTGATCTGGGTACATCGCTGCAATTGATGAAAATCAGGAACGACGTTCCTCTCGTCACCGAGCTAGGCGCCCCAGACTGGTGGAGCAACAATTCTACATGTGAATTGCAGAGCCAACGCAGACGGGCCAGGCAACAGCTACAGGAATTCTGGCTTCAAGATTCCGTTGAGCAACAGCACTTGTCATTATCTAAAAAAAAAACAGCACTTGTAAGACAGCTCCTTTCGTTCTTGGTGACCAACCAATTCCGAGTGCCTCTCATACCCACCGATATGGAATGGTCTAAAAAGTGACTCACGTTTTGGAGAAGTGTATGTGCATCATTTTGTAATTCAAGTATCATATATATATTGAGCTCTTGATGCTCCACATAATGCTCACATGTGTCTCTAGTGTTGAGAAAGGACTGTGTATCGCTGTCATCCCGATTCCTATATACCCGTGCGATGAGAGCCTTTCAAAAAAAAAATATTTCCTTTCATTCAATGTATCATTGAAAATAACAAATGTGAACTCTTTAATTGTGTTAGATCAGTTCCTATCGCGTGCGTGGAAAATATCAAATAAGAACTTAAAACTCACTGAATCATACCATAGGAACTGAAAAGTTTAGCCTGATTTCTTCATTGGATC
Organism: Eragrostis tef; assembly: GCA_000970635.1. Lineage (NCBI taxonomy): Eukaryota > Viridiplantae > Streptophyta > Magnoliopsida > Poales > Poaceae > Eragrostis > Eragrostis tef. Next base: position 95,009 of record LAPY01000419.1, on the reverse strand, counting down.
CGTTCTTTTGATGTAGTCATCCGGTGACTTTCCTGGGGAAGTCATGGAGCTGGATTGAAGGGTCCAGTGATCCTTTCATCGATGATGGACTTGTGCTGCTTGTCCTGTCAGAGCACATAGGTACAGAGTACAGTTCAAATAAGGAGAGTGAAAAGTGTTTGATTTGACATGTTCAGACAACAAAGATGAAATGAAGGATCCCGTCAAGCTCGACCAGGAATAATCTGAAGCACAATGGTGCTATTATATTTTTGGGGGTTATCGGTAAACACTAAACAGGTGAATGCGAGATAAAAGACATTTTTCGTCAGTTGCTGCTTGATTGTAACATCCCCTGGTGCGTTGTGTGCAACATCAGCATGAGATCGGCTTTCAGGACGTGGTTGATTGGTCGCTGCACGCAGTCACGTAGATGATTCATTTGCGGAAAAGGCTTTTAGGAACAGAAGGAGTAGAAGAACAGGGAAGCAAGCGGCGCTTGGAATGCGCTGCCAGTGGCCTAGCGACGCGACCGCGCTGCTACCGTGGCGTCTCCGGACGAGCAAGGGCCTAGATCGGCAGGCTTTACACATTGAAGGAGACGCGTGGAGGCGACGGTCAGCGGCGGCGGCGCCTCGGCTGCCTTGGTTTCGTCGAGGTTGACGGTGACGTAGGTCTCTGACTGTGACACCGGAGCGATTCAAGATCGTGGTCGCCGGACATACCACTCCAGTCTAGAATATATGACCACGGCGCAACGGAAGGCCCACGTAGTCGTTCGGAACATGGCGGCGCGACGGCGCGCAAGTGCAACGGAGGAGTCGTCCTCGCGAGGACCGGGGGTGGTCGCTATTTCAAATAACGACAGCCCCTGGCTCCTTCGAGCGGTTGGATCCCACTTGTGCGGCTTGGATTGGGCGTGTTGACGGGTCGTCCATGGTAGTCAAACGAGTCACAAACCTTGGGAGAGCAGAGAAGAAGACGGGGGAGATGGCCGGCAGCTCGTCCGGTCAGGAGCGGCCAAGCGGTTCGGGAGAGCAGCATGGGCATCGACGACGCCAGCGACCACGTCGTCTCTTTTCTTCTGGTACGACTCGCACTTGCACTGGCCTTGCCGCTCGACCGTATGCACGCCTGGGAGATGATTAGCCTTCGGTCGGTCGCGAGCCGGCCGAGAGGCGTGCTACTGGACGGAGGCCTCCTCGATGGACTTCTCCAGTTCTCCTACCTTGCCACACGCCCGCCCTCGTCGACGCCCGCAAACTCGCAGTGCTTGCAGCATGAAAGCGACGGATGGATTGGAGGTGAAGCTGGCAGTGAAGCATAGTACTCTCTTCTCAGCAGGTTCAGTTCGAGCACTCTTCCGATTTGCATTAACTCGATAATTTACAGTTTTCTGCTTAGTTGGAACGTACCAGCTGGATGGTTCGTTTTTCCTCACGGTTTTTTTGTTTGTTTTATTTTTTTGGTGCCCTGAATGTTACTGATCGATTAGTGAATGATAAGGATCTGAACAAGTAGCTGATTGTCATTTAATTTTGCGATAAATAGTGTTTAGCAAGGCAAATAGGGCTAGCTTGATTGCTATCCTCAGTGAGAATTGCCTAAGCATGTCCTTGTCTGCTGACTCCGACCCCAGAGAGACCAGGGCTCGCAACGCTGACGATGTTAAGACGGCCGACCACATCTCTCTCTTTCTCTCTCTATATCTCCGTAATATAGCTTTTTGCAACATACTCGCAGATAAAATGGTTCACAATTCCTAAAATTTCACATCATCAATGAAAGCGTATAAACGCCAGATTAATTACCAAAGCAAAGGGAGTTGTACAAATAAAAAGGGAAGCCATATGGCGAGGGGGCCTCCTATATGCAGGGCGCCTTATGGTTAACATATGATAGAACGGCCCAATAACCCACCAAATTTGACCAGCCCAGCCCAACTCAATGAGTCAACATTTTAAAATAAAAAAATCAACATTTTTGTTATTTTATTTCAATATTTTAAAAGAAAAATCAACATTTTTAAAAAAATGTTGACTAGCAACAAAAAAAATGTTGACATGGTGCAAACGAAATGTTGATATAGTACATTTAAAATGTTGAAGAAAATTAAAAATTCAAAAGATATTCATATTGGATCTCATTTTGAAGAATTAATTGTAACAAGCACGTATGTTCAAACGGATTCGAAAACGGACTTACGGTTTAGGAGAAAAATGCGTTTAAAGTTTGTAAAACGTTTCTTTTTCTCCCACTCCCCACCCGCCCCAATCAGAACGCGACACGTGGCGAAACCTGGTTCTCTTCCTCCCACCCACGGCACGCATCAGCCGTTCTATTTCGACCAGACGAATCTTAAAGTGTCCGATTGAATCGATCTCATCGGACGACCTACATATAGGATCCCCATATGACAAGCCCTAGGGTACACGCCTGAGCATGGGCTGCATGGGCACAAGGCCCAAGAGGATTAAGAGACTAATCTATATGTCTAACACCCTCCTGCAGTCCGATCGTTGTAATTAGCCACAAGTGCGAACGTTTAGACTGGAACGAAACTTGGTGAAGACAGAAGACGACAGCCTTTTGGTAAAAATATCGGCATATTGAGATATGGTGGGCACATGAAGAACACGAACTGAGCCAGTAGCAACATTGTCACTGACAAAATGCAAATCGATCTCGATGTGCTTCGTGCGTTGTTGTTGCACGGGATTCGTCGATAGATAAACTGCACTCACATTATCACAATAAACCAAGGTAGCACGCTGAATAGGACAGTTGAGCTCAATTAACAATTGGCGCAACCAGCATGTCTCAGCAACAGCATTCGCAACAGCACGATACTCAGCCTCTGCACTAGAACGGGAAACAGTAGGCTGGTGCTTGGAGGACCAAGAGATGAGATTATCCAAAAAAAAAGGGAAGCCATATGGCGAGGGGGCCTCCTATATGCAGGGCGCCTTATGGTTAACATATGATAGAACGGCCCAATAACCCACCAAATTTGACCAGCCCAGCCCAACTCAATGAGTCAACATTTTAAAATAAAAAAATCAACATTTTTGTTATTTTATTTCAATATTTTAAAAGAAAAATCAACATTTTTAAAAAAATGTTGACTAGCAACAAAAAAAATGTTGACATGGTGCAAACGAAATGTTGATATAGTACATTTAAAATGTTGAAGAAAATTAAAAATTCAAAAGATATTCATATTGGATCTCATTTTGAAGAATTAATTGTAACAAGCACGTATGTTCAAACGGATTCGAAAACGGACTTACGGTTTAGGAGAAAAATGCGTTTAAAGTTTGTAAAACGTTTCTTTTTCTCCCACTCCCCACCCGCCCCAATCAGAACGCGACACGTGGCGAAACCTGGTTCTCTTCCTCCCACCCACGGCACGCATCAGCCGTTCTATTTCGACCAGACGAATCTTAAAGTGTCCGATTGAATCGATCTCATCGGACGACCTACATATAGGATCCCCATATGACAAGCCCTAGGGTACACGCCTGAGCATGGGCTGCATGGGCACAAGGCCCAAGAGGATTAAGAGACTAATCTATATGTCTAACACCCTCCTGCAGTCCGATCGTTGTAATTAGCCACAAGTGCGAACGTTTAGACTGGAACGAAACTTGGTGAAGACAGAAGACGACAGCCTTTTGGTAAAAATATCGGCATATTGAGATATGGTGGGCACATGAAGAACACGAACTGAGCCAGTAGCAACATTGTCACTGACAAAATGCAAATCGATCTCGATGTGCTTCGTGCGTTGTTGTTGCACGGGATTCGTCGATAGATAAACTGCACTCACATTATCACAATAAACCAAGGTAGCACGCTGAATAGGACAGTTGAGCTCAATTAACAATTGGCGCAACCAGCATGTCTCAGCAACAGCATTCGCAACAGCACGATACTCAGCCTCTGCACTAGAACGGGAAACAGTAGGCTGGTGCTTGGAGGACCAAGAGATGAGATTATCACCCAGAAACACAGCATAGCCAGAAGTAGAACGACAGGTCTCAGGACAACCCGCCCAATCAGCATCAGAGTAGGCTATAAACTTAGCAGTGGATGAGCGGTGAATATGTAGTCCGTAATCCAAAGTACCTTGGAGATATCGCAGACGCTTCCCCAAGGCGAGATGAGTTGCGAGGATCATGCATAAATAAGCAAATTTGCTGAACAGCATAGGCAATGTCAGGGCAAGTGAAAGTGAGGTACTGAAGAGCGCCTGCAAGACGACGAAAGTGAGTAGCATCATCAACTGGTGCGCCATCAGAATACAATTTAGCATTAGTGTCCACCGGTGTAGTACATGGTTTGCAATCAGACATGCCAGCCCGCTCTAGAATCTCAAGAATGTAATGCCGTTGAGAGAGAAACAAGCTCCCAGAACTGCGTGCAACTGTCAGCCCAAGAAAATGGTGAAGAGCACCGAGGTCCTTCATAGAAAACTCAGAGGTGAGAAGAGTGATCACCAGATGAAGTAGTGCTGTAGAGGAGGTAGTGAGAACAATATCATCAACATAAAGAAGCAGGTAAGCCGTATCTGATCCATGGTGGTATATGAAGAGTGATGTATCTGATTTGGCACTGAGAAAACCGTGCTGTTGAATAAATGATGCAAACCTGTTGTACCATACACGAGGAGCCTGCTTCAAACCATAAAGAGACTTATTCAGCCGATAGACATGCTGCGGGTGAGAGGAATTGACGGTATTGGTAACTTGGTTCATTTGAGGTATTTAGGACTTAAGAACACAAATACTTGTAATGTACCGAAAGAAATTGGGAAGCTTCATTTTTTGCAGACACTGGAACTGAGACACACAAGCATAAGGGAATTGCCATCGACAATTGTTCGGCTAACACAGCTAATGCACCTGTACATTGACAAAGCAGTGAAGTTGCCAGATGGAATTGGAAAATTGGACTCTTTACAGCTGTTGTCATCTGTTGGTGTCAGCATCTCTCCAAACTTCGCAAAAGAGCTGGGCCATCTGACAGAACTCAGAGTGCTCCACATGTGTTTGCTGGGTGATACTTGGCATAAAAGCTTTGTGCAACCTACAGAAAATTCACGAACTAGATATTGGTTTTAACGGAGCACTGTCCACAGAGTTCATGTCAGATTTAGGATGGATCCCTCAACATCTCCATCGTTTTACGAGTGTAAATCTATCTAGATTGCCGAGGTGGATGAGTTGCTCACTCTTGAGCCTCTCATACCTATACATAAGGTTCACAGACTGGGGCATGAGGATGTTCAAAATCTTGGGGCCTTGCCATTTTTGCATTAGCTCCATCTTGCTGTTGTCAAAGTCATAGCCACCAAAGAAAGGTTGCCCATGGGCATTTTTGATCATGCAAAGTTCCAGAGTCTTTCTACGTTTAGGTTTGACAATGACGCACTGGGGTTCATGTTTGCACCAGGAGCTATGCCCAGGCTTGAAACAATTGAGGTCACATTCAGGGGCTCGGAAACAAAGAATACTTGTAGTGATTTTGATCTCGCGTTGCAGAATCTCCCTTCTCTTAAGTATGTAACTGTGCGAATTGACTGCAGTGGTTCCAGCATTTCTGAGGTAGCTGCAGCCAATGCTGCTATGTGGAAGGCAATCGCCATGAATCCCAACTGTCCTAAGCTTGATGTTATCAAATATTTTGAAGAAGAAATGATAGAGCATGATGGGAGGCTTCAGGTCGACGAGGAAACAATGGAAGAGGAGCAGCAGCAGGAGGAGGTAATGATTCTAAATTCAAATTTATGATCCTAAGCATTAGTGAAATTTTCATCAAGAACACATTGAAGTGTCTTAGTCTGTCATGTTAATTTTTCTTCACCGGCACATCTCTCTGAAGACAATGCCTGATAAGGTCGGGCCATGGGGCGGAGACGGAGGACGAGCTCGTGATGTCAAGGTGGCACCCCACCGTCTTCGGAGCCTGAAAATCTGCTGCGGTGACATAATTGATGCGATTGCATTTTCGTATGAGGATAGACATGGGAAGCAGCACACGGCGCCTCTGTGGGGCGGAGTTGGTGGTCGTGTTCAGACGGTGAGTGAGCTGCAGATCACTCTAGATTTCGATGGGAAATATAAATCATGAGCATTTTATTTTTGTTGCAGATCCATCTTGGCCCATCTGAGATTCTAACGGAGGTTTCTGGGACAACCGGCCCGTACGATAGCCCGTATGGTAGAATATCTGAAGCTGTAACATCACTTTGGCTCGTGACAAATGTACGCAACTATGGACCCTTTGGACAGCCGATGGGGAACCCTTTCCATACTCCATCCCGAAGAAACAGCAGCATTGTTGGCTTCCACGCCCGCTCGGGGCAATACATTGATGCTATTGGTGTTTATTTCTCACCCATGATCTCTGGATCATAGCTATTACATTCACAAGGCAACCATGTGTACGGATCGAAACTGTTTGTTGCCAGAACACAATAGTGTCGTGCGTCATAGAAGCTGTTCTAGTGTGGCTTAGTTCCATTGGATTGAGATTGCGTGTTCCTAAGCCTCTGTGTTATGGAATTAATTTGAGGACATTGATTACTGGAAGGAAACCATTTGCATTGCTATTGTGGTTTACATTAGGCCGGGGTACCTTTTAGCTAGTATAGACCCAACAGGCTTACCTTCAGGGTCATCTATCCTCATTTCGTTCCAACTCTCAATTTTACACGGATCTGTAATCACTCGCTTTAACAGGATCGTATCAATGTATAGTTTATCTCATCACATTTATCAGTACTTCACTGATTATGGCATTTTCCCATGAATAAGCATGTACTGTTCCTTTGAATCTTAGCAAAGGGATAGTTCGACTGCAGTAATTCAATTGCCTTAGCGAATGCTTCATATGGCACATGGCATGAAAAATATGATATTCTGTATCACTCCGGCATTAAAAAGTCATTCTTTTTTTTATGATGCATGTTTTCAAGCTATTTTTTTGTTCATTCTTTCCGTCCCGTGTCAGCTTTTCATTTATCTCATAATGTATGTGCATCATTGTGATGCATGTCAGTATTATCAAGAAAATAATGATCGTGAGTGCGTCATGCCCACTGGTGGCTGATTGATGCACAGATTATTTGCGACTTCTGTTTTTTCCTTGGCACGACTCCAACGTGCTTTCTACATTGGTGTTTTTTTTTCCGTGTTCCCCTAACATTCCGTCGTACAGATGCTCGCACATTTCTGCAGCATGGTTCGAGAGTCCAAGCGCCAACTCAATCAAACGAGAGAGAAAAAAAAACAAAAGAAAATCCTTAATATATACATTAAAATGTCGAAATCATGTTACAGACCAAGAGAATCAACAGCAGCAGCACTACGAGGAAGCGAAACGTGCCGCGCGCGAAGCTGCTGCCTTCGTTCCTGAGTTGCTCTGCAGCAGTCGGCAGAGGACTTGGAATCCGGCCTGCGACATCACCTCCTTGGGGAACGCCTCCCGCAGGCTGGCCTGCCTTGTGTTCGCCACCCTCCTGCTGCAGTTTTTGGAGACCAGGTCCGGCGTCGCCACCTTCTGGAACCCGGACCACTCGACGATGCCCTGCTCGATCGCCCACGACCCGCAGGCAGCATCTTCCGGAAGACCTCTTCGTCGGAGCGGACGCCGAAGAACGAGGAGGTCGGTCGGCCACGACGCAGCCGAGCGCCCACGTGTCGATCGATCCGTTCGTCGTAGTCCATTAACCCGAGAAAGAGCTCCGGCGCGCGGTACGGGCTCGACGACGCTAGCATCGCTGAGCCGTCGTCCTTCCCCTTCTTCTTCGATCGTCAGCTCCTCGGAGGCATTGAAGCCGCAGGAGAGCAGCTGCGCCCTGGCGTCGCGCACCTCGCCCTCGGGCTCCGTGACGAAGAAGTGGTCGCCGTCGAACGCGGCCAGGAATTTGACGGCGTTCGCGCGGGTGGCCTCCTGCTCAAACTCGCTGCGGCCTTTCGCCATGAACTCGTCGCCCGGTCCGGCCCCTGAGTTGCATCACCGCTGACACCAACACCAACGAACAGTATCTGCATCCAACTGCACCAACTTGGCCGACACCAACATCTAACCCTGACGAAACTGAAGAAACCGACACTGAGACACTCACTGTTGGTGTACTGGTAACTGTTGAAGGAGCAGCAGTCACGATGTGATTCAGCACATGTACTAGTGCCAGTGCCACTTCTCGTTGCCGCCTTCGTCAGATCGATCGTCCTCTCCCCAGCGCCTGCGCTGAGCTACGTCAACCCGAATGGAAACCTCTGCCACGACGCAGAGGAGAAGTCCGGCTACCGTACGCACATATCGTTCGGAGTGGCGCACGTACCGCTGGTGGCACTGGCACGAGTCATTCTTGGCGACCTCTCTAGCTAACGCCACTACACCAAGCTCTCAGTTCCTTGTTTGTTCAGCCGCTTTCAACCCGAGGGATTCATTTCATGATTTCAAAGTGGAGAGTTTGATAAACCTAGCAAAAACTATATCCTGATGATTTGAGCTCTGGAGGTTTGAGGGATCTTAGCTGCCACCTTTGCCTCTACATTGCAGATATGAGAGGAGACAATCGATTCTCGAAAAGAAATCTTACATTTCTATTGAGGTCAGGGGCAAAATAGTCATTTCATCACACATTTAACACCGTTAACACTCAAAACTGACGGAAGGGCCAAAAAAAGAATGAAAATTGCGGTTTGGGTCATAGAGGTAACTTTTTTTTCAGATTGGGCCAAAAAAGGAACCAGTAACTTTTTTAGAGCCAAATAAGGAATTTCCTCTTATATTTTATCTGCCCACAATAGTTTGGTAAAAGGTCTGTACTGCTGTTGTTAATTTACATAATTTTTTTGTGTTCAATTATTGATGATAAAATCTTGCCTGAAAATAGCTATTATGTCACCCTGTTGTGCGAACATCATACGTAGCTGCTACCAAATCTCAAGGTAGCTTGCATGGCCGCACCCCCCCTGAGGCCGGTCACATATATATAACCGTATACCATTTAATCTTGCGTTTTTTTGAATCGGCATATCCAGAAAACACATCAGGGTTCAACATATTTATTTAGACACATAAGAAACTTACTTGACATGCTCCACAATCAAACCATTTATTTTGACTTTATGGATTGTACCGTAATTAATGTAAAACTTAAGGTGTGGGCATATGCCCCTATGATCATAAAATCACTACCTACATTATACGAAGTTATACGAAGGGCCAAAAAAAGAATGAAAATTGCGGTTTGGGTCATAGAGGTAACTTTTTTTTCAGATTGGGCCAAAAAAGGAACCAGTAACTTTTTTAGAGCCAAATAAGGAATTTCCTCTTATATTTTATCTGCCCACAATAGTTTGGTAAAAGGTCTGTACTGCTGTTGTTAATTTACATAATTTTTTTGTGTTCAATTATTGATGATAAAATCTTGCCTGAAAATAGCTATTATGTCACCCTGTTGTGCGAACATCATACGTAGCTGCTACCAAATCTCAAGGTAGCTTGCATGGCCGCACCCCCCCTGAGGCCGGTCACATATATATAACCGTATACCATTTAATCTTGCGTTTTTTTGAATCGGCATATCCAGAAAACACATCAGGGTTCAACATATTTATTTAGACACATAAGAAACTTACTTGACATGCTCCACAATCAAACCATTTATTTTGACTTTATGGATTGTACCGTAATTAATGTAAAACTTAAGGTGTGGGCATATGCCCCTATGATCATAAAATCACTACCTGATCAAAGTAAATAAAATATCATGGGATCCATGGGAAAATTTGAAGAACAGCAAACCAAAAATCTCAAAACATTCAATGAAGTATTTGTTTTTTTTTCATCCTTAATATTTTCAATGTATCAACGTGCCTAGGAAAGAAAGTTTGGTACGCCACGTACCAAAAATCTAAAAATTAAAGTAATATTTTGAAAACCGTGTAAGTGCCTAAACAGCCGCCATGTCTTCTACGTTCTTGTCACTTGTGATATGAAAGGGCGAACAAATTGAAGTTCTCTTTAGACGGAAACAAATCTCTGACCGCATTACATTGCACTACTAACGAACTAATTAAGATATGGTACTAGCTAGTAATAACCTAACAATGTATACAGCTAGCTATTATAAACTGTTAATTAATGCAACACGCACGTCCGGCCGCGCTAGCTAGGCGCTGAAGCAGCCACCGAAGAACCCACGCCGCCGACGACGATGCTCCTTGAACCATGGCGGCGGCGGTGAGCCTCTCGCCGGGCCCGCTCTCCAGCAGGCCGCTGAGCACGTCGAACCCGTCCTCCGACAGCACCTCCTCGGGGAACAGCTCCCGGAGGCGCCCCTCGTCCGGGCACGCCCCCGACGACGCCGAGCACCC
>LAPY01000419.1:66932-83627 GCA_000970635.1 Eragrostis tef | reverse complement strand
GCCGGCGCCGATCTTCTCCAGCCGGTCGTAACGGCGGGGGGCCACGACGACGGCGGCGGCGACTCGTCGTCCGGCGGCTCGTCCACCGCGGCGGCGGCGGCGCCCAACGAGGAATCAGCCATCGGGACGCGCTTGCTCGAGGGGCGTCACGAGCTTCAGCGCTGCTGAGGGCGTGTGTTGCGTTGCGGTGGATCGATCGAGGGCAACGACGTGCCCTGGGGGACATATACATATATGGGTGGCGAGCCCTGCCCCGGTGCCCTCTTTCCGGCTCGGAAGCGGAGTTACGATTCGTTGAGAGCTAGCAAACCCACACCGATTCGTTGAGAACGATCCTCTCTGCTCTACACCGATTCGTAACCGGATCCTCTTAGATGTCGGTGAAGCAAAAGCGTGACCGATTCTGCATTCCGTTCTGTCCGGCAATGATTCAGGCCCAAAAGTTTTATGGATTTTCGTTGTTCGGTTTTACTATACAAATATTTTTCTTGTTGAAAAGTTATGCAAACAATCGGAAAAGATTCATTGAAAACACATAGATTGGAAATGCAACAAAGAACCTTGGTGCAAAGTTTCAAATGATATAACTTTTTCCGCATTGAAATAAAAATTTGACAACAACATTTTTCCTGCAATAATTTGTTGCAGACGAGAACCGGAAAACAATTTCTATTGTCTTGGCCAAAATCATGTTTTGTAGTGTCACGAAGATGTCACGTTTTTGTCTTTAAGACAGTTTGCATTTACAAAAAAAATAATCACATGATGCGGTGAAGGGAAAAGTCCATTTTCGTCCTCAAACAACGCACTTTGTCCGTTTGACCACTTGAACAAAATCTTGGCTCAATTTACTCTCAAAACAATTCAAATTGATGCAATGTACCCTCTATAATGATTTTCTTTTTTATATCTCAAACAACAATCTATTTAAAATAATTATTAATTTTGTGTATCATTTATATTTATGTATAACTAACTACTGTTAAAATATTTAAATAGCACTAATAAAATATGTTATAACTATTTTTAACATTGTTTGTTATGTGATTTGTCATTGTTGAAAATTTGAGCTTAAATTCACCTTGTACGCCGAGAAACAAAAATGATAAACTTTATTAGGAGGTATATTGCATCGACTGGAATTGTTTGGGGCAGTAAATGGAGCCATAATTTTTGTTCCGAGTGTGAAATGGACAAAATGAATTATTCGTCGAGAAAAACATTTTTTTCTTGTAAATAAAGATGCACCCTTGATCTGAGAGTCTTGTGTGTTCATAATATGCTTGTCCACTATTGATGTTGGTCATGACATGTGCAAACCAACATGTATACAAAACTGCTCAGATATACCTTAATCTACAACCAGTTTGAACCAAGTTCCACCTAAATTTGGTCCTATGTTGTTTTACACACGAGAAAACAAACAACTCATGTTTACAACTGAGAAACAAAGAAAAATCCGTTCTATATCAATTTGATTAATTATTGGTTACCTTCTAGCATTTTGATGAATTTAGGTTGTCATCGTCTTTGTGGGCCGTGGCTAATATCGAGCAACATAGATCACAGAAGTAGAAGAGCAGCTAATGGCAGTTTCTAATGCCTGACAGTCTCGCCCGGAGGGACACAATCCATTCCTTAGAACCACTTAATCGGATTTTTAAACAGGCACTAGCCCCCGCCTTGAGGAATGGTGGGCTTCATGACAATAACAATTGTATGTATGTATGTATGTATGTATGTATGTATGTAGGAATGGTGTGAGCCTTTTGTCAGAAAAAGCATGAAAGAGAAGGTAGATGGTTGCTGTAGTTGGCGTCGGTCGCCAGACCTGATTGTGTGATGGAGAGTGACTCCCGTGATGCATGGTTAAGACAAGTTGGTTACATGTTTGTCTATTTAATTAGCTCTAAGACAAGCATTTGTCTGAATCATTAGGCTTGCTTAACCGAGACTTGTAATTTGTATCAGGCACCTGTTTGGTTCAGCTGTAAGTTCAAACCAAATATCAAATTCACCTAAAACCCAAGCATGACGCTTTTCAAATCAAATCGTAATAGTAAGCTTTTAAAAAATGCCAGGCTCCTGCCGCCATCACGAAATACGCCGCCTTGCTCTTGTCTTCTTCCCACCCCGCCTGTCACGCGCGCCGAAGCAGCCGCATCCCCTCCCTCTCCTCACAAGGTTACATAGAGAAGCATCTGCCTTCAAGGTTTCTAGGTCGCTGACAGTCCTTGCCCGCACCTCTTGGGGGACCCTCTACCACAATGAGGGTGTCCAACAAACGAGTGACAAAAAGAAGCACCTCCGTCCTGGATTATTCCCGTCCCGTTGCGCCGCACGCAAGATTCCCCGCTAACACGCCACTGACGTGTGGGCCCGGACGCAGCCATTGGTTAAGACCCCGAGCAGCAGCAACAGCAGTACCGGCACTAATCGAGCCGCCCCGGCGCGCATCAAAAACGAGCACCCACACCACACATCGGTAAAGCGGCGGCGAGGGAATCCCGAGTGAGGCGGAGATGGCGAGCGGCGAGGGAATCCCGAGTGAGGCGGAGATGGCGAGCGGCTGCTGCGGCGCGAAGGCGACGGCGGGGGAAGAGATGGCGTCGGAGGCTTACCTCGCGGGGGAGGCGGTGCGGGAGGCGCGAGAGCTGGTGGCGGAGCTGTGCCGCCACTTCTACGGCATGGGTTGGGTCACGGGCACCGGCGGCAGCATCACCGTCAAGGTCAACGACCCCGCGGTGCCGCTCGCCGACCGCCTCATCGTCATGTCTCCCTCCGGTATGTAAGCGCAACATGGGCCTGGATTCTCCCCCTTGTCCGTTTTCGGCTGCTCGCGCGTACCAGCTGTTCGATGGATTGCTGAGTCGTGAATCGGAATGGTTTTTCGAACTGATGGACATATTTTCCTTTCTGAACCCATCCAGGAGTAGTACCTTTGTTTGCTCTGGTCGTGTCTTCATGCTTAAATTCAGTAACAACAAAGTGTAGGATCGACTTGTTCATTTCTTCAAACCTGGATCATATTAATAGCCTGGAATAGAATACATGTTTTGGCGCAAGATGCGAACTGGCTAGCAAGGACTAATTAACACTAGCCAGCTTCTTAGGGAAACAATTGTTTTAGTGGGATGGTCAATAACAATGACAAGTTGTGGGGCTGTGACCGACTTGGGTTCACTATGCGTGCCAAGTTGTATAGCTCAAATGAAGTTTGTTATTCTTATGTTGCATTTTAGTCCAAGCATGAGTGAACAGCGTACTGTGAGTTTTTTTATGGTGGCACTTCTAAAATGACTAGTTTGGATGATCTTAAGCAGGTTATGTTTTAAGGTTACTACAAAGATGTCGAGAGACATTCTGATATTCATAATGTTATTGCTTAGTACCTTTAGCCAATTTTCATCAAGGGAGCTGACAAAAATACAATATTCAATGTCCTCTTTTCTTTAAGTCCAGAAATATCAAGAGCCACCATTGGTTCGAATGTTCTGATGAAAAACGAAATGGGCTGACGAGGACGAATAAGCTTATAGCTTGACAGCCTACTGGCAAATGATTCAATTTAATGTTAATGTTGTAATGAAATTTCTATGAAATTGAGAAACTAGTTAAGAAGCTTCCTCACCATTAAAATAGCCTATAAGTTTGATGAGTTGTCATGCCTGACTTGAATTTTATGACAAAGTTATGCCTCACGAAACTTTGAGGTTTCGAAGTTTACATCATTATGCTTGAAATCAGAGTCTTTATTATGGTTTTATTCTTATGAAAACATCTCTTTGAAACGTCCAGGTTTGGACTAACTTTAGCCAACTGCCAATTAGAGTATTCCAGGGAAACACGATTTTATACCAGAATTTACGCCACATATTCTGACATCACAGAGCTTTAATTTGAGGATAATTAGTTGTATTTTTTTTTTCTGATTCTGACAATATCTCTTTGCTTCATTTAGGTGTGCAGAAAGAGAGGATGGTGGCAGAGGACATGTATGTGATGTCTGCAGATGGGAAGGTGCTCTCTGCACCAGTAGGAAAACCATGGCCTAACAAGCCTCCAAAGTGTACCGACTGTGCACCTCTGTTCATGAAGGTGCATGTTCTCTTCTGTTGTTCAATATTAGCTTTTGTTTTGAATTGTTTTGATCTGAGTAGTCTGGTTTCGTTTTTTTTTTCCCAAGGCTTATCTGATGAGAGGAGCTGGGGCTGTCATTCACAGCCATGGAATGGAGACTTGCATCGCTACGATGCTCAATCCTGGTGCAAAAGAGTTCAGGGTGAATCTTCTGGCCCATATCCCCGTTTCTATTTCTGAAATTTGATTGTTCTGGATAAATTTTTTGAACTTAATTTTTTAGTAGATCCACAGTTACATCCTCTCAACATTATTTTTTTTCCTACTAGTTACTGAAGTAATTACTATACAGAAATTATGTACTATTTGACCATATACTTTTCTGCCAATCTTCCTGCAGATGACCCACATGGAAATGATTAAAGGAATCAAAGGTCATGGCTTCCGTGATGAGTTGGTTATTCCTATTATTGAGAATACTCCTTACGAATATGAGCTCACTGACTCTCTAAGTGAAGCGGTATGAAATTAATTTCCTTTCATTCTGGAGTTTTTAGTTCTGATGAATTGTGCTGTCTGTTGATAAAGAGATTGTCTCAGCATAAGTGTTGCTCATAATTCCCTTACCCAAACAGGCCCGTCATATATTCTAGCTGACAAAGGAAAATGGTAAAAAAAAAAGAAGAGTAAAGTGCACCAGCGGTCCTCGAACTTGTCACGGGGTGTCATTTAGGTCCCTAAACTCTCAAAATGCATATTCTGGTCCTTAAACTTGCTAAATTGTGTCATCTAGGTCCAAAGTACTGAAAATACCCTTATACTTATGACAAGCTATACTAGTTCAAAATGAATTTTCATACTCTTTCTCTCTCAAATTATTATTTCCATTACAATTCATGTTAACGAACATAATTATTATTTATGGCTACTGATGTGCAACTATTTAAAAATGATTTTCATATTCTTTCTTTTCCTAAATTGTTGTTTCCATTACAATTTATGGACCAAATTAGGCTACATGAGGTAATGGTTATAGATAAACAGATGACAAACTAAAGTTATATAGAGCTACATCAGTAACAAAAGGGGCAATTTCGGAATATTGGACCCAAATGACACGCTTTTGCAAGTTTAATGACCTAAATATGCATTTTGAGAGTTCGAGGATTTAGATGACACCACATGACAAGTTTAAGGACCGCCCATGTATTTTACTCAAAAAAAAAAAAACAAATGACCAACTAATCATCTCATCACTTAACCTTGTAACAAGCATCATATTGACAACCAACTCTTGTCGGCAACTAATCGGTCTAATTATCTTCCTAGCAGCACTGTTTGTATACAATATACAGAGTTTGAGTTAAACCAAAGATTCTTAATTGCAAAGATGTTATTGCAAATATTTTAGTTATATATCAGCAATTGATACAAAAAAATTTAACAGATTGCAGCATACCCGAAGGCAACTGCGGTCCTCGTACGGAACCATGGTATATATGTGTGGGGTGACTCCTGGATCAATGCCAAGACACAGGTGTGTTTTCTTTCGTCCGGTTTCTGCATTACGTTTGAATCTTCTTAGGCCTGACTGCTGACTGCCAACCAACAATCTTATGATCTCTCACGGTAGCTTTCTTTATTTTCTTTTCAGCTTAGGATATTAGTTCTGTTAATATAAGCTTGTTGTCTAACCTCATTTGATAGTCAACATTATACTAGCATATACTGCAATATGATTTAGTAGTATATAGCCACTTTGAGCACATGTGTTTCATTGTCACACTCTTTCTGACTTTGTTTCCATGGCAGTTAATTTGCTTCAAAAAAATTTGACATGACTGTAATATTTTAATGTGAACCTAGCTGCACAACTTTTGACCTATTTACAAATTTGGATCTGGCTAGCATTATCCATGATCTGGTGAAGCAGGATGTACGCCAATGTGAACTTGTTCTGATAATTTCTTTAGGCCCTCATTGCTGGTTGATAACCTGTTTCTCTTTCTTGATGATTACCAAACTAAAAATAACTTTGTTTAGATGACACCTGGAATTCCAGACTTCCATATCCAGTCACAACCGAAAGGAAATTCATACAAGCCTTTTTGTACTTCTATATTCATAATTTATGCTGTGGTTATCTGTGCTATGTTGTGGGATAATATTACGGTTCCTGATAGTCAGATCTGCAGACCTTTACACCATTGTTATGGTCTTCCTTGTCAGGCTGAATGCTATCATTATCTGTTAGATGCTGCCATCAAGCTCTATCAGTTAGGTATTGATTGGACAACACCAGAACATGGTCCAATTAACAGTGCGAAGAGACTGCGCAGCATTATGGGCCCTGCAATTGCTAATGGATCTCATGCTTCTGAATCATTAAAGGTTAATTTACGTTTCCTCCTGCTCGTGTTGTCCATATTGTTTCCTTTTTTGCTTCAGTTTTTGCTATTTATCTTCTGTTAAGCTCAGATCAATATCTTTTTCCACTTGCTGCAGTGTGTTGTTCTTGACATTGAGGGAACAACCACCCCAATATCGTTTGTGACTGATGTTATGTTTCCTTATGCCCGTGACAATGTGCGAAAACATCTGACTTCTACATTTGATTCTGAAGAAACAAAAGAGGACATCAAACTTTTGCGCGCCCAAGTAAGCAATGAAAAACTTAGTGGGGTGCCTATTAATCTGTAGATCTTGTATTAGGTTCAACGCATTGTTGACTACTTTTAAGTGGTAATAGTTGATCTTTGCACAAATTATAATTTTATTCAAGTTCTAAGAAAAGAGACCAATTATTCAGATAGAAGATGACCTCGGAAATGGAATTAGTGGATCTGTCCCAGTTCCATCAGATGAGGCCAGCAAAGAAGAGGTTATCAATGCTTTGGTTGCCAATGTTGAATCAATGATCAAAGCAGACAGGAAGATTACATCGCTGAAACAACTTCAGGTACCTGAGTTCACAGCCCACTTCTCCACTTCTGCAAGCATATCTTGGTTACTTCAGTACAGCTCAATTGTTTTGATTGGCTGAATTTAGGGTCATATATGGAGGACCGGATTTGAAAAGAAAGAACTGCAAGGGGTTGTCTTTGAGGATGTTCCTGAGGCACTAAAGAACTGGCATGATAGTGGCATAAAGGTGCGTCCTGGTCCAACCCATGTGAAGTGCAAACCTTTAGATTCTTCATGTGTTACGATTCTTTGTGTTCATGTCATCTTCTGTCAATTAAGTAAACCCTGGAAATCGTGGAACCGAGATCTGTTGCTAAACTCCATAAATCATTCAAAAGAGGAAAAATTGTGCCCTTGTATATCATAATCAGCTGCTGTGACATTATTTATCACATGGTAGTGGTACTAATGAAATCAGAAGAATACATACTCTAGAGCAATATGGATAAAATTAAAGCAAATCGGTGCTACAAAGTGCTTCACAATGCTGCAGAAAAATTTAAAAAAATCATGTGTTTTTAATATATGAAAATTTGATAGGCTAGTAGACTTATATGTCAATTTTGTAAATTATCATTTTCAGTTAATTTAAAGCTACAGAACATCACATTAAGTTGTGACAGATGCGTAACGCAATCCTGGAAGTCTCTTTGGAAGCACAACAATGTGAAATTATTAATTTGTAAAGGGTGTGGAGTACTACTGCCGTTACATTTTCACATGATGCAAACTTATATGTACTTCTCAATAGGTGTACATATACTCAAGTGGTAGTAGAGAGGCACAAAGGCTTCTATTTGGCAATTCAACGTATGGTGACCTGCGAAAGTTTCTATGCGGGTATTTTGATACCACAACTGGGTAAGCTCTGGATTTCTTCCACCTGTCTATCAGTCTACTGGAAATCACCGTAAAAATATGATTTATCTTCCTTGTATACACAGAATCAAAAGAAAAGGTGGGAGTAGTATTGGGATGGATTTCATGTTCCATTTATCTGCTAAACTATCGAAAAATTAACAGAAACTTTTTATTTCATCTTGTATATACAGGAACAAAAGAGAAACTAGGAGTTATTTTGAGATCTCTCAGTCACTTGGAGTGGACAGCCCATCTCAAATATTATTCATCACCGATGTCTTCCAAGAAGCAGTTGCTGCGAAAAACGCAGGTAATGGCTAGTTCAAGTCAATAATCTTGGACCTCTCTAGTGTTACGGGAGGAGCTGGGCCAGGCCAGCGGCTCTTGTTAGTCAGTTAGTCGTTTGTTAGCAGATTAGATAGCTTGTTGGCTAGTTTGTTGGGCACCTCATCTATGAGGTTACCGTGAGTCGTAGGGAGGGTAGGCAAGGAAGAAGAAGACTAGGCTACCGCGAGCCCCCGACACCTTTCCACAACAATAGACACAACCTATAAGTCTGCTTCCCATCCTCCTTTTTCCTGTGTGGAAGCCTAAGTGGTAGAGTCTCTCCACTGGTGTCCTGGAGGTCCTAGGTATGAATCTGCCTCCTTGCAAAATAAGCAAGTTGAAGGCTGCCTAGATATTCCCTTCCTCGGAACCCACAATGTGTGGGAGCTTTCAGCACTGGGTATGCCCCTTTTTCTCGCATCTAAACTTGCTTCATCATACTTTGGGACATCCAGATTTGCTCCATGCATAATATGTTGTCAGTTTTAATTGTAAGTTGTTTCTAGGTCGCAGGCGGTCCTCGATGTATCTTGCTCATTATTGCTTATGTTTATATGTGCTTGTAATTTTTATGCGTTATGTTTTCCTCAAGATAAAGAGACTTATCGTTGGATTAATGTATTTGTGATGTCTTTCAGGTTTTGAGGTAATAATCTCCATTCGCCTGGGAAATGCTCCACTTCCTGAGAATCATGGTTTCCGCACCATCAAGTCTTTTAGCGAGATTTGAGGAGTTTAGAGGTTAGATATAAATGGATATATGTAAGTTCATGGGCTAATGCCCCAGGAGCAGTTCATGCAATATCAACATAGCGCCTCATAACGATGCACGGTGCATCAATAAACCGGAATGGCAAATAAAACTTGTAAATGTGCATCCATTATGTATTTGTAAGCCATCCGATGATGGTTTTGTAGCTCCACTGAATCATATAAGAGTACTGTCATGGTCTTCACCTTCCGGGCTCTGTTCACTTTATTACTTCTGTGCTACTCAAGGGCAGTGTTCCTCTCTACTGCTACCACCGATCCACCTATCGTCGGCTAAGTGTATCTTTTTGGCTCTGTAGTCTTCACTGATCGTTGTCTCTGCTTTCCGAAAGCACATTTGTAGCATACTTCGTTGAGAGCAATTTTGTGGAACCATAACTCCTATCAGAATTTTTTTAAAAAAAATTGGTTGCTGTCTAGATGAAAATTTTAGATGTGTAGTTTTTGAAGCCTCTTATGTGTGTAGTTGATAATATTATAATCCTATATTAGACAGTCCTAGCTTGTGAGTCCTTTCTTTTAATAAAGGGGACCTAATCACCTAAATTCATTTGAGTTGTTTGAGATAACATTACATGGACAAACATTTGGGATCGGAGTAGCACATAAGTAATACAGCAGAGAGCCAGAGACTGAGGCAGTGCGCAATGACAAGTGACAAGTCCCGCTTGAGCAGAGCTAAAGCAAAAACAGATAAACGGATAAAAGAAAAAACAAAAGGACAAGGTCGCGCTTAGCCGCCAGCGCCACGAGCCCACCGTTAAGATTCCCCTGGCTGCAAAGATAAAAACCCCGAGCTGCTCGCGGATCTCGAGACCAAAACCTCGAGCTCGGCTTCATCAGGAGACAAAAATCCTCGCGCGCAGCCTCAGCGAGCCGGCGATCGAGGGGAAGAGGACAATGGCGTCGTCGGAGGCCTACCTGTCTGGCGAGGAGGTCCGGCAGGCGCGGGAGCTGGTGGCAGAGTTGTGCCGGCACTTCTACGCGCCGGGGTGGCTCACCGGCACCGGCGGCAGCATCACCGTCAAGGTGCACGACCCGGCCGTGCCGCTCGCCGACCGCCTCATCGTCATGTCGCCCTCAGGTAATTCACCACTGCACAGCTGGCAGCTGTGAGCTCGAAACCTGACGACAATGAGTTGGCTGTAGTTCATGGGCGCCACTGACAGAATCTGCTGCTTCATTGCCTCGTACGTTTACAGGCGTGCAGAAGGAGAGGATGCTGGCCGAGGACATGTACGTGATGTCCGCGAACGGGGAGGTGCTCTCCGCGCCGGCGGCGAAGCCGTGGCCGAACAAGCCACCAAAGTGCACGGACTGCGCGCCTCTGTTTCTCAAGGTTCGCGAGGGCTCTGCTCTCTTTCTGTTACATTTTATTGTTTCTCCAACTGTTTCTTCGACCGAGCATTCTGGATTGATTCCTTTGGTGTGTTGGCATTTGAAGGCGTACCAGATGCGAGGAGCTGGGGCAGTCATTCACAGCCATGGAATCGAGACGTGTCTCGCCACAATGATTGATCCCGGAGCGAAGGAGTTCAGGGTGAATCTCCTCGATCTTGTCCAATTCTCAATTCTGTATGATCCTACGTGTGAAATGAATGTGTTGGAATCTCCATTTCCAATACGCTTTGTTCTTGTCTCCAATGATCAATGACGCCGTCCACATTGACGTGCTAAGTCCCCTATTCACAACATACTTATTTTGGAGTTCCATGATAAAAAACTTCCAAAGAACTAACATAGCAGAGGTTTGAGAAGCTTGGTAATTTTTGCTTGCAATATTCACAACATAGTCAGTATGCGTGGTCAGGATTCACGGACCAAAATGCATTGTGGATTTTGTTACATGTTTCCAAATTTTAATACTGTTTTATTCATATCGATTCCAAAAGCAGTTCTTACATATCGATTCCAAAATGCATTGCGGATTATGTACTGTTTGTTGATCTTACTGCAGATGACACATATGGAAATGCTTAAAGCAATCAAAGGTCATGGTTACCGTGATGAATTGGTTATTCCCATTATCGAGAATACCCCGTATGAGTATGAGCTCACAGACACCTTTAGTGAGGCGGTATGCTATCAGTAACCTTTGCACCATTCCAATCCTAGACATACAGATACAATATATCGGTGACGATATTATGCCCCTTTGGAGGTTTCAGTTCTCATTGTGCTCTTCAGTAAATATTGTTCCAGCAGAACTTATTATCGATTGTTAAAGGTGCTTCAGTTATTTGAGCATAGTACATGCAAAAAAAAAACAAAAAAAAACGGTCAGCAATATTAACAGATTCTGGTTCCAGGAATGATGGTTTTTGTCATTGCACAAAATCGCCTGAATTGTCTGTTTCTACAACATTGCCTTAGAGATCTACAATATGTAGAGTAGGCAATTGATGTGAAATTATGATAAGTACTGTTTGTTGATCTTACTGCAGATGACACATATGGAAATGCTTAAAGCAATCAAAGGCCATGGTTACCGTGATGAATTGGTTATTCCCATTATCGAGAATACCCCGTATGAGTATGAGCTCACAGACTCCTTTAGTGAGGCGGTATGCTATAAGTAACCTTTGAATCATTTCAATCCTAGAGATGCTGATACATTCTATAGGTGACGATCTTATGCCCTTTTGGAGGTTTAGTTCCCATTGTGCTCTTCAATAAATATCGTTCCTGCAGAACTTATAATCAATTTATTAAAGGTGCTTCAGTCTTTTCAGCATAGCACATGTAAAAAACAAACAGTCAGCGTTATTAAATACAGAAAACCATGCCGGTTTAGTCATTCATTGTCACAGAAAAATCGCCTGAATTGTCTGTTTTCTACAATATTGTCTTAGAGATCTAGAGTATGCAATGTAGGCAATTGATGTGAAATTATATAACAGATTGCAGCATACCCAAAGGCAACTGCTGTCCTTGTACGGAACCATGGAATATTTGTGTGGGGTGACTCCTGGATTAGTGCCAAGACACAGGTATGTGTTTCTGCATGTAAATTTCTGCATTAATATTTTAATATTCTGCCTGTTGACTGCTGATTTTCTTCTGATGCTGTCTCCCTCTGATTTTATTCAGTTCAGACCGTCAGTTCAATTTTTGATTTTTTTATAGTAATCATTATATATATTATGACTAGGTAACTTGTAATGGTGTTGAGCTCTTACGTTTCACTATAATTAATTCTTCTTTGTTACCTTCTTTTCAGATTTTGTTTTATTTTAAAGATAAATTTGTATAAAATGTTTAACATGATGGTAAGGAAATAAGGTTCTTTTGTTCCCTTCACAACATGTAAACAACTAAATCTAGTTAGCAATATCCAAATATGATAAACAACGTTTACTTACCTGAACTTGTTGTCATGGATCTTTAATCCCTTGTTCATGATACCAATGCTGCTTTAAATTCTGGCAGTTAGCTAATAACCAAACTAAGAACTTCATTTGGGAGCAGTTTTACTATCCTAAATAATGGCCAGTATTTCCCCAAAACTACTAGCTAGTAATTTGATTCTTCGGTGTAGATTTGATATCAGAAATTCACTACTAATGGCCAGTATTTTATCAGATTGAGGACAATATCCGAAAAAACTTAGTGATAAATTAATAATTGGTATTATTCCATAAAACCAAATTATTAATTTGATTAATCCGTAATGTTAATCAGACGAACAATATAATCATTATCGTTGGCATAACACATAAATTTCTTAATTGGCAGTGCAACTAGAAAGCTACCCTTAAAATAGTGGCCAATAGTTTTGTCAAACTACTGGTCAGTATTTTGGAAAGTAAAATTTCTCTCATACTGATAACCCTTGAAATTACTTGAATGCAGTCACAGTAAAGAGAAAGGCAAGTAATATAATGCCAAATAATAAACTCATAACTTCTATTTGGCGAGAGACAACAAAATCATGCAAATGATTGCTGTTATGTATGTTTTATGTTCAGGGATAATTATGTGGTTCCTATTTATGCAAATGCAGATGTTTACGTCATTGCCATGCCCTTGATTTTCAGGCTGAAAGCTATCATTATCTTTTAGATGCAGCCGTCAAGCTCTACCAATTAGGTATTGATTGGTCAACTCCTGAACATAGTCCAATAAGAACTGCAAAAAGACTGCGTAGCATCTCCAGCCCTGTAATACTGAGTGGATGCCATTGCCATGCTGCTGAACCATCAAAGGTTAATTCGGTGCTCCTAATAATTTAGAAAAACCATGAGTCGTACCTTCAGATTACAAATTTGCAACGGTGCATGTATTATTATGGATGTAGTTTTCTGAAAGTTGTACTGTTCATGCCTCTTCTCTTAAACTCTACTTAACTTGTTTTACCTTTAGCAGTGTGTCGTACTTGACATTGAGGGAACAACTACTCCAATATCATTTGTTACTGAGGTCATGTTTCCTTATGCCTATGATCATGTGCGAAAGCATCTGAGTTCTACGTTCAGTTCTGAAGAAACCCAAGAAGACATCAGACTATTACGCATCCAAGTAAGTAATTTGCACAATAGTTTTGTTCTATTCAAGTTCTAACTAACTAGAGGCCATGTATTCAGATTGAAGACGACCTAAAAAATGGAGTTGCTGGGTCTGTCCCCGTTCCAACAGATGAGGCTGGTAAAGAAGAGGTTATCAATTCATTGGTAGCCAATGTTGAGTCAATGATTAAAGCAGATCGAAAGATTACATCATTGAAACAACTCCAGGTCTTGTTTTTGACACTTGTGTGCGCATATTATAGTCTCCTCAATGACTCAATTGATTTTGTTGCTGAAATCAGGGTCATATTTGGAGGACTGGGTTTGAAAAGAAAGAACTGCAGGGAATTGTGTTCGAGGATGTTCCTGAGGCACTAAAGAGTTGGCATGCTAATGGAAGAAAGGTATCTGTTTGGTCAAACTCATGTGAAGTGCGAACTCATAGTTATTAAAATTACAAAAAAAAGAATGTTCAAATCAATATCTGTCAGGGAAACACACTTGAGAATTTAGAAAAGTATGTGTATACTTCTGAACCAGAAAGAAAAGTATGTGTATACTTCTGAACTAGAAAGAATTTTAATCATAATTTATTTCAATATAAAGCTACAAGGTGCTACCCTAAGTTGTGGAGTATGTGTAAGCCAATCCTTGAAGTCTCTTTTGGGCCAGAGCAATATGCAGTTGTTAATTACTACAGTATGCAAAGCATTTTCACATGATGCAAACTCATATGTACACTTATTATCAATAGATCTACATATACTCAAGTGGCAGTAGAGAGGCACAGAGGCTTCTATTTGGCAATACGACGCATGGTGACCTGAGAAAGTACCTGTGTGGGTATTTCGATACCACAACAGGGTAAGATCTAAATTCCATTTGCCCATTTCTATCGAAATTTCAAGGTATAAAATTTTATGGTTGTTCTTGGAACTCATATTCTCATAGAACAAAAGGGAAACTAAGAATTTTTTTTGAATGGATTCCGCGTTCTGTTTTCCACAAATCTATCGAAAAATTGACATAAATTACTAATTTCATTTTGTATATATACATACAGAAACAAAAGAGAAACTAAGAGTTATTTTGAGATCTTTCAATCACTTGGCGTCGACAATCCATGCCAAATCTTATTCATCACTGATGTCTTCCAAGAAGCCATTGCTGCAAAAAATGCAGGTAACAACCCATTCCACTCGATAATCTTTGATCTTTATAGGTGCCCTTCTACTTAGGAATATTCTGGACCTTTTCCACTTGCATAATACATCTTCAGGCTAAATTGTATACTATCATCTACTTTGAAATACCTAGACCTTTTCCAGCCTTGCATAATATGTAATCAAGGAGGGAGCAACAGGGGTTGCTGGTCGTCTGCTGCAGCACCCCCTGCATTCAAAAAAAAATAAGCCAATCAGCGATTGATCTTTAACCATTTTTTAGCTTATGCACCTTCTATTTAGTCTGATACATGCTAATTTTTATTTAGCCTAGCCGGTAGCACTCCCTTAGCAAAGTTTCTAGCTCTCCCCCTGTATAATGATGTCATTCAGTTTCAGGGTCTTATGGCAAATCTTATGGCATTGAGGCATTGCTCTATTGTGCTCATTATGTCACTATTTTTTTGTGCATATATGTTTTAAGTTGTTTTTTTCTCGAAAGAAGGTACAGTATCATTACCTATCCAACTTTGACTTTCAGGTTTTGAGGTGATAATTTCCCTACGCCCAGGAAACAGTCCACTTCCTGAGGATCATGGTCTCCGCACAATCAAGTCTTTTAGCGAGATCTGAAGAATATGGATTGTTAAGATTTGCCAATGTTCTGGAAATAACATAATAGGGTCCAACAATAAAACCAAATGGGAAAATAGACCTGCATATATGAGCATCTGTTATATTCATGTAGGCAATCTTATGATTGTTTTGGACAGTCATTGTCAAGAGAGAATAAAATGATCTATTTGTGTTGCCACTAGATATCACTGATCTTCTCCTTGTCAGCTAAACTGTGACTATATTGGCTTTTATGCTCTTCCTTATCATTCTTGAAGTCCGGTTTGACTTAGTGGTGTCTACTTTTAAAGATATAATTTATAATTCTATTTGTAATATTTGGTTAGAGTAGATTTACCATAACCGTGGCACCAAACTTTACCAGAATTCACAAATATTCGCTTGAAAAAAATCAGTAATGTTCTGCATATCCCTAATGTGTCAGTTAAATGAAAGGGCAAAATGTGTTCCACATCAATCTTTTTTTTTTCTTTTGTGGTGAGTGCGCCACCAGTCAAGTTTGTAATACCATCTCTATGAACGATATGGCCTCCTACAACTCCATGTTTCACACAACATTTGGTAACTAGTTGGATATCAAATCATGGAGAAAGTGCTACTAACAGTACCTTGTGGAATTTTCTAAATTTAGTATTGGGAATTAAGGTGGCATTTTAGATTCTAATCCTACCAGTTCGAATTATTTTTTATTTTAACTCAATGGAATAAATAAAATAGCAAAAATAGAGTGTCTCAGCAAGTGATGCAGTTGCTTTGCTTATAAGTTTGTATTGAATGTTTACTATTACTACTCCATCTGTTTTTAAATTGATGTTGTCGTTGACTTTTTTAGTTACATTTGATCATTCGTCTTATTCAAAATATTAGGTCAAATATGCAAAATTATAAGCTACATTTCATATTTCTTTAGTGATAAAACAAATCATAACAAAATATTTGATAAATTTTAAATTTTTTTAAATAGAACGAACGGTCAACCTCTGTACACATGTGAAACGGTTCAAATCCAGAATGCGTCATTGTCGCGAACTCGCGATCCTACAACGAATCAACGATCCATCTGGTGAAAGTTTTAGGAGTAGAGAGATTCTACCGGGCTTGACGCTTTACAACTTTTTCATACCAAGTCTTAAAAAAAAACTTTTTCATACCTTGTGTATAAAAAGGAAGTAGCCAGCACATCGGGCCTCTCCCGTGGGCCCCACCAATCGAACGCACACGATGCAACCGCCCGCGGCGTCGCTCGCCGCCATCGCGGGCCGCCTCCCGCGCCGCCCGAACCTCTCCCTCCTCGCCGATCGCTGCACCACCCCGCGCGCGCTGTCCCGCATCCACGCGGCCATGCTCGTCTCCGGCCGCCTCGCCGACGACGCCTTCGCGGCGTCCCG
>LAPY01000419.1:50593-66368 GCA_000970635.1 Eragrostis tef | reverse complement strand
TGGCGTCGGCGCTGTCGGCCTGCGCGCGGTCCGCGTCGGGCGGGCTCGAGATGGGGCGCCGGGTGCACGACATCATGGAGGCGCGGGGCATGACGGATCCCCTGGACGTCGTCCTCGGCACGGCGCTGGTGGACATGTACGCCAAGAACGGCGCGATCCGGGAGGCCATGGCGGTGTTCGACGAGATGCCGGTGGGACACACGGCGACATGGAACGCGCTCATCTCCGGGCTCGCGCATCACGGGCAAGGCGAGTGTGCGCTGGACATGTTCCAGTGGATGCAACGGGAGGGCGTGCCGCCGAACGCGACCACGCTCGTTGGGGCACTGTCAGCTTGCTGCCACGCGGGGCTGCTGGACGAGGCGCGCCGGCTGTTCTGGTCCATGGAGGAGGAATTTGGGATCACGCCGGGCATCCAGCATTATGGCTGCATGGTCGACATTCTCGGCCGGGCTGGGCTCCTATCGGAAGCCGAGGAGATGATACGGGGGATGGCGTGCGAGGCAGACACGGTGATCTGGGGAGCACTGCTGACAGCCTGCAAGAACCATGGGGACGTCGAGATTGCGGAGCGGGCAGTGGCAGAGATGCTGAAGCTGGATCCCAGCAACCATGGCGTCTACGTGGTACTTTCAAACATGTACGCGGAGGCTGGAAAGTGGCAGGACGTGGACAAACTGAGGAACGTGATGAAGGGGGCTCGGCTGTCGAAGATCCCCGGGGCAAGTGCCGTTGGTGGCGATGGCTCACCGGAGCAACCACTAGCGAAGGTGCTTGTCTAGTTATCCTGGTTGGTGGTTTTCCGTTCATGGAGTGATGAACAAGTCTGCTGCAGATCTTTGACACTCAGCTATTGTAATTCTGACAGGACGAGCGATTGGATGGATTAAATGGATCTTGAGGAGCACGCTGAATGGCTGAAGCTTATATGCGTGGAGGTGATCTGCTCTCAGGTTTGTGGATATGAATATCATCAACATTTAGGTTGCGTAGAGACCGAGGGCTTATGCAGATGGTAAAGAGTGCTGTGGAGCACATTGCCAGTGCCACTCAAACTTTGGCGCTCACCACTTTCTAAGTGAATGAGCTCAAAACATTGGTGCCAGATATTGGAAAAACTAATTCAGCATGGTAATACACAGAGTTTGCAGAGGCCCAAATTTAGCTTGATACCATTAAGCCATCGCCCAACTAAATTCCTCCCATAAATCAAGAAGGGAAAATGCTATACAGTTAAAGTACGAACTCAATTATGTTCTCCAGCACATCTGACACTAGCAAAGAAGACTGTATGACGGCATGTCTTCGATCCGCATAACATCGTCCAGCATAAGCTCCCGCTCCAGCTGGGCTCGTGTCGATTTCAGTACCTCCTGTGAGTGGCATCACAATCATGAGGCCAAGTAATTCATGCAGTCCAAGTTGGAATGGATGATGAAATGTGCTGGGAGGAACTTACATTGAAGTCCATGTAAGAGGCGTTCTTCTCCAGCCATTGCTTGTCCATAACAGCAAATGCGACACAGTAGAGCAGATCAAATGCCCATTCATCCTCTACAGCAATGGAAATCAACAATGTGTTGGAATCTGATGGTACTTGACTCTCAGATGGCAGAGGGAAAAATTAAAGGGAAAAGGTTGCTACAATCATACCTGAGAGCATTTGAATAAAAATGGCTCGGACAAATGTTCTTGGCTTAGCTACAGGCAGTGATACCTCTTTGTTAGGAAAGTTACAATTCATAGGCGTAATAAAAATGATAGATTGGCAAGTTTGGATCGGTGCTTACTGGACTGGAGATCTAGCATCTGCATGATCATGAAAGTTATATTTACTCCTGCAACTGCAAATGGGTACTCCCAAGTGGCTCGGTTACCACATTGTTTCCTTAGGAGCCTCTGAAATGAGGCCTGCAGATATGATAATCAATCAGCATGGTTTATTCGTAGGAACCGAGCCCTTTCAGAATTGAAAAGCAATAGCCATGATATGCATACTTACAGAGAATGTCTTCGCAAAGAAAAGAAGATTCTCCAGAGATATGAATCCTGCGCCTCTGTAACATGCAGTTCAACTTCAACATGACTCAATTTGGCCCTAAATCTGTGCATTTCTCAAGGTAATCTGACAAATTTTAGTTGCCTACCTGAAGTCAGTTGAAGGGTCTCTTCCTTGCCAACCCATGTCCTTCCACTGTTCAGATATCAAACTATCATCAGTAGAATCGATTCATGAGGATTCAGGAGAAACATTACTATCCAAGTGCAGAAGCAACTGCCAACCTCAGTACTAGGCAGTAAGCAAATTGTAAATGGTATCATCAATTGCAAAAGGCCAGATTCATGCTTTATTGTTATTTTTATGTATGATATGCCCAATACAGATTGACTTCTAGCTCAATGTGTTCAAAATGCAATGGTTAAATGGTGTCAAAATGCAATCTTTATAAGTACCATTCCTCTTATGTTGTCACTAACATTGCAAAAAACATATATGAAATTTAACATTGCAGAATTATTATTTCTTATGGTAAGGAGGTAATCCATCCTGCTCCATTTTGTTTAATACTCGTCAGCTGCAATATAGGATAAGATGCAAAATTTCCATCGTGAAGAAATAATACTTCTACATGGAGGAACATTACTATCCCTTTTCTTTAATTCAATGATTCATAGATTAGACTGAGAGGCACAGGTGCTGAGCTAAATGATTGTATGAAGAAGTTACCATAATTGGCACAGAAAATTCACCTGGTGATCTCGTCTAGATGGATCAAAATAAACCTTCATGCGATGCTTCAGCCTCTGAAGCCTCTCTTCCTGCAAATTATCCAGCGAATGAAACAGAATTTACAGTGATACTATCGTCCCAATACACAATAGTATTTCGATAAGGGTACAGTGATGCAGTGATACAATATTTCCCAAAACCAGTTGAAGCAACAGACAATTTGGTTAGATAAAGTTCCGAGCTTATAGTACCTAATTTGCTGTCTGCCTGGCAGAGTTGCTTACACAGGACCACTTAATACTCATTGCACATGAAGTGAGCACAGTAATGATAGCTTAAAGTTAAAGCTGTTGGAAGTTCTTTTGAGTGGTCATTTCAATTATCCTTGGTGGTCTTCACCCAGAAAGGACACCTAAGTTTGTTTGTATACCAAAACCTACTGCCCTACTCTATAACTGTGATGTGCATGCTGGAAAAGCCACCACAAAATGTCGTGAATAACTGTGATTCTGAGAACTCAGTAACAATTACCTGCACCGGTGTAAGGTTCATGCATATCCGTTCATATGCCCCTTTTCGCTTGATGCATACGCAAGAGAGGCCTCTCCCTATCCATCTTGGTGATCCACATGACGCTTCATCTGCACAAGAAGTACATCCCATCAGATCAACAGGGAACGCCAACTGAAATGGCATGGTCACTTATATTTCAGAAAGGTATGCAAAAACGTAAATATACACGCTCACAGAACTTAAAATAATAATGTGGATATTGCAGTAAAAGAAACAAAAAAATGAGCTAAAACAATTGGCGGATATCTGAACTGGCAATTTTAGCCCACAGTGCTAGCTGCCCCAGCATCGTAGAACCAACAATTCTTCAGGGCTAGTGAGACACACACTGATCATGGGCCGACTTAAATACCAGTTTAGGACGCTTATTATAAGTGAATGGATCTATCATGATTGGATAGGACAAAACATGTATTTTTGTATCCTACCAAACCGATGCCACCCCTCACATGAGGTTACATGACAATGTTCTTGATTTGAGATACACCCAAATCTCCCTGCAGTTTCTCACCAAACACTCTTGCCCAACAAATCTGTCAATGCATCCATCAAGGCTCAGATTTCCCACCAAATTGGCTGCCTCTCCCACCGATAAGAGACGTGTGAGCCCAAAGAAACAGTGCCCATAAGCTACAAGAACTGTTGAGCTAATGGTCCAGAACTTGCTGTCAATAATACTCCCGAATATTGGATGATGTGTCCTATTCATATGTATCTTTGAACAAGAAAGGTGCAATCATTTAGTACCACAATGAGCAAGGAATGGGAGATGAGGTCAACAGAAGAATCTGGCAGCTCTGAAGCTCCTGGAGCAGAAATGAAAAATGCTGGCAGAATGCTGTATGACAATGGCGAGCACAACCATTGTTGAAACAGGCAACTTGATAATTTAATTCAACATACTAAACTGATAACTAAAAGATAAAAACATTGCTAGGAATGACTAGCAAAACAAATTGTTCAGAAATAAAAAAATGAGTCAAAGAGCACAAGAAAGACTCAGGACAACAACCTAAATTTCAATGTTTAATCGACAGACTGTCAAATCTTATGATAAGCGCTATTGGCAGTACAAAACGTACAACAATCCAAAAACTACAATCAAAGAATACTAATGAATCACAATGGAGATGACTCTAAACATGTTGCCCACCCACATCGGATGCTGTGGTGGACACTGAAAAGGAGAACGGACAAGAAGTGTCATTTATCCTGCAAAAGGTGAGCCAGGAGATGATGCTAAAAGCGACGCCAAGTACAGGATTGGGAGGCACATGCGGTGTGCTGACTTTTACATGGGAAATCGCAACGTACTGCTACTGATTGAGGTGACCTCAATTCGATGCAAACTAGTAGTAGTGCACCTCTTGAAACGAAAGCAATAACGGATTAAGCAGTAACCTTAACTTGAAAGCGTCTGAAGATGAATGCAATCAGATAGCCAATTATGAATATTTTGCAAAAGAAAAGAACCAATCATCAAAATAAGTTAAATCCTCTTCAGGAACAGGCATGTCTCTGGCACTGTGAGGCCCACAACACAGAGGAATATTCCCTATCTGAAGAACACAAAGATTGTGCGGTGATAACAGTAACAGTAACTCAACAAAAAATGATCTGTAAATCAATAAATGCAGGGAACTGCTAGAAGAATTACTGAAACAGAGGAACACGAAGAAACTGCAAAAGCAGCACCAAACATCGTGCATTGCGAAGAAAGGTAAAGCAAAATGAGAAGCCAGCCAAGGCGATTCATAAACTCACCGGAAGATCCAGCCAGCGCGGAGGAGGAGGAGCCACCGCCGGCGCCGAAGGAGCACCGTGGCAGCGACGTCCTGACCGCCGGCCAGCAGGGTCCCTCTCGGCCGCCGGCGCTGCCGCCGCCGCGGTCTCCATTCTCGTCGCTCCAGGAACACGCCGCTGCCGTTCCCCGCTACTACCACGCGCCGAACC
Organism: Eragrostis tef; assembly: GCA_000970635.1. Taxonomy (NCBI): domain Eukaryota; kingdom Viridiplantae; phylum Streptophyta; class Magnoliopsida; order Poales; family Poaceae; genus Eragrostis; species Eragrostis tef. The sequence goes on along the minus strand of LAPY01000419.1, from coordinate 61,111 downwards.
GGATCGCCGGCGGCCGGCGCCTCCGTCCGTCCGGGCGCCGGCTCCCCTGTTCTGTTCTTGTCGCGGCACCGGGGAGAGGACGCGTGCAGGAACGCCGCGGAGAAGCTCGTGGGGAAGGAGAAGAAGAAGAAGAGAAACGGGGGACGGAAGCGGCGCGCGGCGGCGGCGGTGGGGTGGCTGGGCTGGGCTCGCGGTTGCGGCTTGTCGGCTTGCCACCTGCGCCACAAGAGCTCCCCATTTAAACACCGCGGGATACTATTTTTTTCCTTATTTCTTTTTTTTTCTCACATTTTTGGTTTACTTTGTTTCTTGAGACCTCTAGTAATCACAACCTAGCAATTGTTTTTCTTCCAGTGAAATACCTACAAAACATTAGCAGTTATACTAGTGTTACTGTATTAGATATTCACCAATTGTGTAATTCCATATATAGCTTATGTTGTTTCCTTCAGCAATCAATGTGCCATGCACTCCGAGTACACGCATGCAGCTGCAGGTCCACGCAACCGAACGACGGAGTCAACAAAAACACCGGAAGCAGCATTATTATTGTGTCGTCGTCGTCGTCTGTCGTCTGTCGCTGCGGATCGCCAATGGCGGAAACGAGACAAAATAATGGCCCATGCATGCCTGTGCCTGCCGAGGCCTACACCGTCGCACCTTGAACATTGCCGAGGCCGGGCGCGCTGGGAATTTGGAACAGTCGTGTGGTATATTATTCTAAAAAAACGAATATATTTCAATATTCCAACGGTCAGTCAAGCAATTGAGGTGCTCCTCAGAAAATCTGCTTTATTACCATCATGGTGATCGAACATGTTGTCAAGTTTGCGGAAGCACAGCAGAAAAGCGCCATCAACATGTTTGTACATTTCATCCAGTCAATAATAATACGTCCATGACTTATCCATCAGGAGTGTTACATTTATCTCCAACGGATGCCTTATATGGCACATAATACACAAAATCAGTTTCAAAAGAGGAAAAAAAAACGCTTTTTAACGGAAGAACCAAATGACCTGCCCATTTTTAGAGTCTCAACGCGCATGACCGACAAATGCATCCCGTCTCGCTCCCCACCCATCTCCTCTGGCTTCCTCGTTGAGCGCGCACGCGACGACCTCCACAAGACGTGAGCAGGGCGGGGCGAGCCGTGGCGACGGCGAACCAGCTCGGCATCCTCCTCCTCCTCCTCGCTGCCGGCCGCATCTCCCCCTCCTCCTCTTCCTCGTTGTCAGCCGCTCTCCCCCTTCTGTTCCTTGCAGACGGGTCCCGCTAACGGGGCGTGCGCGGTGGCCTGCCTCCTCCGCGCCGCTCCCCCTTCCCGACTCTGTTCCGCTCTGCCGCGCCCCTCCCGATCCCCTTCTCTTCTTCGCATCGATCGGCTGGCGGCGGCGCTGGTAGAGCAGCGCGGTGCGGCGGCGGGTGGAGCAGCGTGGCGTCTACTCCCCGCTCCCTGCTCCTTCGCACAAGGCCGTACACGTCCAGCTCCCCGTCCTCGGTTCGCGCCACTTTTGCAATGAGTGGGCGCGACGCGGGGCTGGAGTGCGATGGCGGGGCAGTGGCGGGGTCGCGCAGAGAAGGTGAGATTTGGGTTCACCATTGGAGATAGAATATTCCTGGTCCTGTATCTTGTAACTGTTCAACATCCAATTTGTGGTTTAGGTCTCCATCACTGTTGGAGATAGCCTTAAGGTGTGTTTGCTTCTTGTCTGGTACAGCTGCCCGGCCCAGGCAACTGAATCCAACCGCGGGCTGTCGAAATACAACGCCTGGAGGCATTGCCTGGCGAGCTGGCTGCCTGGGAGGACTTGAATTAAACAGGCCTTTAGTACCTGTATTGTTTCAGATAAATCACAACATACGTGTTTTTGTAGGGTTCAAAAGTGGAGGGGGAGAATAGCCCATTCCCTTCCAGTCAAGGTTTACAAAACCATCGGTTACCGACCGGTAATCGCGATTACCGGACTAATCGGTCCGGTCCGATTAGTTCGGTAACTCGGTTTTGAGATTTGAATTTTGATTTTTTTTAAAAAATTGAAAAATTTAAAACAAAAAATATGTTAATAAACTAGAAGGAATTTGCAATACATTGGTGGAAGAAGTACACGAAAAATCGTTCATTTGATGGGGCAAAAAAATCGTGAAAGAGTTCTGGGCGACGAGTTCCTTTCTTTTTCCTCGAATTTAATCCAGCGTTATTCTCCGAATTAAAAGATACTCTTCCCGAGCTCCAAAAATTGAAACAAAAAATATGTAAATAAACTAGAAGGAATTTGCAATACATTGGTGGAAGAAGTACACGAAAAATCGTTCATTTGATGGGGCAAAAAAATCGTGAAAGAGTTCTGGGCGACGAGTTCCTTTCTTTTTCCTCGAATTTAATCCAGCGTTATTCTCCGAATTAAAAGATACTCTTCCCGAGCTCCAAAAATCACCATAATTTCTGGAATGAAAGAACACATATCCAGCTCCAACTTTCTCATTGGAACCAAGTGGGATTGAGCAACAGAAATCAATTTAAAAATCAAGGAACAACAGGATTCACAGGAACTTCTCTGAATTTTTAGAGGCACTTTCGGAATTTGAAAATTTCTGGAAAAATCTCCAAAATTCTATGTTCTGATGTGCTTTCAACAGAATTTTTTTCCAGGGCAAGTTTTTATTGAAAAGTTTGAGTTGCTTTACAAGCATTTGTTTGACATTTATTTGAACATTTGATTTTGCATTCAGATTTGGTTTGTTTGTTTGACATTTATTTGAACATTTGATTTTGCATTCAGATTTGGTTTGCTTTGAATTCGGTTACCAGTCAAAACCGGTCGGTAACCGACCAAAACCGGTCGGTAACCGACAAAACCGATCGGTTTTTCAGTTTTTGAATTTGAAATTTGATTTTTAAACTTTTGGTCGATATCCAAACTGTAACCGCGGTTACCGGTAAAACCGGCCATACCGGTCGCGGCCGGTTGGAAACGATATGGTTAACCTTGCTTCCAGTCAAACGCCTACAAAGAACTCTCAGAAAACAGAAAAGATGTGTTTGGCATGGCTTATTTAGACTTATGTGTCATCGGTTTATGTAATTTTTTGTACTGCGCATGAAAGAATAAGTCAAAATAAGTCGGAATAAACCACTTTTTTTGTTTTTTCTGACTCATGTCTCTGAAACACTGTAGCAACAGGCAGAAACCAAAAGGCATAAGTCATGTCAAACACGCCTAAAATAGAATATGGTCAATTCTTTCATTACTAACTGTCAAAAATCTTTGTGACACGTCAACATTAGATTAACATGGCATGATGCAAGGACGGTCGGTGACCCGAACCCGAAGCCGTGTCGAGACCAGCACCTGCAGCGCCTGACTCGTGATCCAAACGGGGAAGAACTGTCCCAATAGAAACACGCCAAGAAGGGGCCACATTCAGACTCTTTCAGTTATCAAAACTGCGTAGTTGCATGCAGCTGTGGGGCCACAAGCATCCGAGACAAAACAATTACCTCAAAAATAATGGGGAAAAATATGCCCTTGGCCACAAGCATACTGCGTTTTGTAACTTAACTGAGCGAGATGCGATGCGATTCGTCCAAGCCGGTGACGCGTCAGTGATAGTTCGTAGCCACCACGAGAGATTAAGGTAAAATATGTAATCAATCTACATGGATTCATCAGGTTTAGCTGCACTTGTTTTGTCTCATTGGGCCCCAGCGAATTCAGAAATGCCTGATGACTAGGATTTACTTTAGTCCATCACAGCAACACCGTTTCTTTTTACGAGGCAAATTATGAAATGCTAGCGATTTACCAAGGTTCCAGATGCTCAAAAAAAAAACCCAAGGTTCCACCTGATTACTTCAAAAAAAGGTTCCATACCTGAGAAAGGCGTATAGTTCTTTTTTTTTCCCTACTAAATTAAATGAGTACAGTTCTAATACCTATCATTTTCATGTGTTATTTATAAAGAGGGACAAAGATAATGAAAAGGACAGTTTTTTGTATACGTGGTGTGCACCGTCAGAATTCCTTCACACCCTCGTTATATTACCTTATCCAACCGGAATGAGCACTATAAAGCATGGGCAAATAACAGAAGAATTAAAAAAAACATTGTTGTTGCTTTTTTTTTCCTGGAGGTTGAAGCAATGCGGTAGAGTTTGTTACAATATCTTACGTTCTAGCCTTCTCGGTCATATAAACCAATCGCACATGCAACCCATAAAATGAGAAGCAATATACATTAGCATTGCCTTGATATTCCTATTTTCTTCATAGAAAGCAAAAGAACATAAGCATCATTCAGATGCAAGAATTTTGACATCTTACTATTTTCACGACTAAGTAATAAGAAGAGCAACCATAAAGTCATCTGCTAAACTATTCCTGAAAAGATAAAATAATGAGAAAGAAGGATTTACTGGAATCATGACGATAGGTATATAGTTGAAATTGTTTCCTTGGTTTGCAAGAGGGTGCTTCTGAAAGGAACTAACAAACGTGCAACTAGCACCTTTACCATAAAAAAGTCCCCTTTCCCATTGTATTTAGGTAATATAGCTGGAGTATATCAATCTGAAATGTTGATTGGTTATAGGAGATGACAACTGCAACAGCTACTATTTTTGACGGAAGGTGTCATTCGCGAGTTATGTTGTTCAGAGTTGATAATATCTATAATAGGGTTACAACCTCAATACCTCATAATAAAAATGGGACAAGTGACTTATTCTATGAACCAGTACAACTGTGCCTGTGGATGCCTGAGAAGTTAATAGTAGGGAGCCGATTCTGTGTTCTGTTTTCATTTTCATTATAAATTTTGCTCTATTAGTGAGATCATTTCGCAATGTGACTGGAGGATGACAACTGCACAGTACTTTGGACCCATCACCAGAAAGCTGTTCAAAAGTTACAGTCAATCAGATATCTTACTGAAACTTGGGGATTGATGTGGTTGCTCCTTCCGTGGGTCCCGCATGTCATAGGCACACTTTGGGATGCTGAAACTCTCGACGCCTTAACTAATGAAAGAACATTAAAACAATCAATCTCCACATGGTAAGATGATTGAGAACATTCTCCAGTTTTGTGTTTATATATGCAAGTTAAATCTCTTGTTGAATTCTCCAGCCATTAAGAAACTTTTGTGATATTCTGGTGATAGATTCATGCGGGCATTTCATTTGCAGTTTACTTTCTGGTACAACAGAAGCTGTTGTGTTAGTAAGACTTATGTTACATCACCAAACGAGATTACAGTGCTCTGCTTTCCCAATTGAAGTATTGTTGCAGGCGTAGTTGAGCACACTAAGAAGTGTGCCAGCTCAGAACTGTTAGATGAAGGCTAATGAGCAGGTGGAACCATGCGAATATCTATCTGATACCTAGTTCATTCATATAACATATTCAGCAAACAAAAGTCAATGTGACATGAAACCAGCAGATGAACATCATCTTTTGGCTGACAACAGTGTACTAATCTGCCACACTGACAGTGGCAATAAAACAAAAGAGATCCTCATGCCAAGGATGAAAATTCAGCAAAAGGAGCAGATGCACAAGTGACATAGCAATGAATCCTCTGATCTGGATAACAACATAGTTGGATTCATGGAGGTCTAACATAGCACCTACTTACAAACTCTGAATAGAAATAAGCCCTGAAGTCTCAGCTGGATCTGTAACTACATCACTTTAAACAAAACAGCCAAATAACAAACAGTCTGACACTCATTGTGCTCTTACCACTGCCTGCAGATTTTCTATCAACAAATCAGAGGTATGCTCTTCATATCAACCTTGCGACTGCCTTAAGCGAGTGATCAATTCATCCTGCAATAGAATACAAAAGAACACTGTCAGACTGACCACACTTTATTTATACGAAACATCTTTCTTCGTAATGCCACGTGATGGAGACAGAGAAAAATATAACTACTATAAAGCCCAACAGCACAAGGCGCAAAATTTTCAGGAACTAAATACAAAAAAAAAACATAAAAGTATCACCATTACCATTCAGATATGAGTTTAATCTGGCAACTCTGTATTTCATCTATATTCTAATAGATACCAGCACTTTAAGCACAAAGGAGCCCAATATTTCAATTTCATGAAGCTAATTTAGCTTAAAGAAATAAACTCTGCATAGAAAAAAAATTCTAGCAAAACAGGATTAAGATCTATGAAACAGATATCAAATTCATGAAAACTTTGGAGTTATCTAAAATGTTCAAATCTCTGGTAAATTCTGTGGTAAACTGGTATTTTCAATATTATTCTGAATGCAATCTGCCGATGAAGCGGAACACTGAATGATGCACTAGTGACCGAATTCCAATAAAACCCAGCAAACTCTTAAATTCAAAGAACAACAAAGTTTCAAAATAATTTTTCTAACCTTTTTCCCTTTGGTTGGGAGACCACTTTGTCGTAGAAGAAGTCGTAAAAGAAAACGCAACCTCTCAACTGTAAATGATTGCAGGGTGTGCTGTGAAAAGCCAGAAATTGCTTGTGCTGCAAGATTAAAGATCCATGAGATAGAAAAGAAAATACTACTGATGCTGGGTGGTGGAGAAAATCTAGAGTGCATTGTTTTATTTTCTGGAAATGCTATGAAGATAACTTGCATCGATGCATTTCTATAAATAATGCATAAATATCAAACTCATAAGAAAAGGAAGACTGGTAAAAGGTTAATGTGTCATTCCTGTGTTAGGTATCCAATAAAAGTAGGGTTGGAAATTCAATTGACACTGCGCATCATATGTACAACAAGTGGAATTTTTTTTGCATGAAACAGTTTCAAACTTGAACAGGAAAATGTTGATTTGTTGGATCTGGTTAGCTGCTATTTCCCTGAACCTCATGAAATGGTAATAAAAGAGGAAGTCACTCATTTATGCTCGACGAGTGTAACAGAAGGGGACAGAATGTTAAAAACGAAGGAACTTTACCATGGCCTGATGTTCCAGATGAAGTACCCAAGTTAGGCCTTTTTGCTGAATTGTTGACATCCAGACTTCTGACAGCAGATCTGGTAAAAAGAAGAAAGAAAGAAACTTGTTTCAAAAGTGAACTTATGCAGATTCACACTATGTAAATGATAAGCAGTTAAGCTCCCATGAAGAAGAAAGCACCATAAATGTCCTAACAACTAAAATGTCTGAGCAAGCTGACACTAGTCCTATATTATAACATGATAAAGTGGTAAGTAACCACCAGCAACATCAACCGTGAAGCAGATATGACAAAATGAGTTTGAACTACTCAGCATGAAAGCAAAATTATAATAAGAACAAAAAAAGAGAAAAGAATCCACATGTTTTCCGAGGCACTCTCTTAAACTTAGTGAAATATTTTTAGGATATTGCATGTCCAACTATAAGTCAAAGTTATATATGTCCATCTATTACTTCCACCTCACTAGGGACTAATCCAGAATATAACAGAATGCATTTGAAGCTTATTTCTCACAAATGAATAGAATCCCGCAATCACAAAAGAACTAGTAACTTTAGAGGGTAAAAATGGAAAGAATTTTTCCTTTCTGTGGTTCAGTTCTTTAGGATTAAGCGCCAAAGTGAATGTTAGATTACTACCAAATCAGACTTTTAACCTTGGCATATCCCTGTCAGATTGAAAGCATGGATCGTTTCAGAACTAACACATTAGTCAGCAGTCACATATTGTACATATTGTACAGTGAGATACTATGATGGTTCACAAATAACATGTTGGAATTGTTGAAACATACATATAACATAGAGTAGTGACAAACACAAATGTTTACCTATGTGTGCACTCTAAATGAGATAACTTACTTCCCCGATGCTTGCTCATACAAGGTCATAACTCGTCATCTATCTGCATGCTCCTCATATATGAACTGGAAGCGTTATCCTAGAAGCCATGGTGACTGGACTACGCTCTCTGCCAGTTTATTTTAGACGGATGCTATGGGCTAGTTTAGGCCCAACCCAACCTGACATATGGGACACCAGGTCTAGGGCTAGTTGACACCGCACTTCCTGGTGCTGGTGTCGCGTGCTAAGCAAGGGCAGGCCGCCACAACATTTGCCCCCTTCCCCAATTCGTCCTTGTGTGATTTGAAAGGAGTGTTGCTTAATGGTTATGTAAGCAAGCCTTAAACATAAAAGTAAAGTCAGTTAAAGCGGGGAGAGGGGTAGCTGCTATCCAGCAATAAGGAAGAGTCTCTCCTGTCTCCTCTTATCTGCTCATACTGGATCATGTAAACGGATTTTGGTAAGGTTAGAATCAGGAGATGACAACATGACGAAGATATCTAACTCTCACATTTACCATCAGATGTAGACACTAAAAAGGGTTCAGACTTTATGACTAAGCATTTTTTTCCTTTACCCAATTGAAACAAAGAGGAAAAGGTAAATGTACAGTTCCTAAGTCCTTTCCAAATGTTTTGGAATTTTGGGATTTACTTGAACCAATGTATTATGATTTCTTCAAAAAGAATGTTGAAGGAAAAGAAACATTATTATAGCTTTAACATACATGAAATGGAGTTGGAAGTACCAAGAATATTAAACATGACTAAATATAAAAAGCGAAGCGCATGTAAACTTCAAATTTAGGAGTACCGATAGCAATGCCTCTAACCAGTAATTCACAACACAATTATCTGGACAAAGAGAAGAGCTAAATGGGAAGAGTCTGATATTTTCACATACACAGGAAAACTATCCATTCAGCAGCATGTATGGACCTAGTGCTGGAAGCTCCCACACAAGATGGGGTCTGGGGAAGGATTATACTAGGCGAGCTTTACCCTTGCAAATTAATGCAGAGAGGCTGCTTCGAACCCAGGACCTCTTGGCACAAGTGATGAGTACATAGTTCTGCAAATTACCTTTTTCCTCTGCTGCTTTCCACTGGAGTTGTACTTCCTGCATCTTTGGCTTCACTCTTCTGGTTGTTCAACTGGAGATGCCTGATTAAAATATTTGTCGAATCCGTCTTTATAACTTGTCCTTCTAGCATAACAAAGAGATTTACTGGTTAAATTACAAGAGAAAAGTGGCATAAAGATCAAAATTTCACTGTAGATGTAGCACAATTTGTACTTATTTGTCTTATCCCTGTCAATGAACAAGGTGCACTGTGCATATAACGCATGATTCATGGATGATGTGTGCAGTAGAAGGGTTTTAATCATATGGTTCCTGAAGAGAATAAATTACTAACTTCAGATCAAAGGACATTGTAACCATTTTCTTTTACTGCATAGTTACAGGCTTAGAGCTACACTTGGTTTGCAGTATGTACCACAAGCTTCGACAGAAATAACTCTTTCTTGTTAGAACCATTACAAGAGCCCATTTCTACCCATGCTCCTTTTATCTAGATCACTACAAGATAGCTGAATGCATGATATGTCCATGATCTTTTACAGAAAAATTAAGACACTGATAGAAGTACAAGAACAGGCTGTAGATTATAACCTTCTGTAACAACGGAATATCATATCAATTATCCCACCATCACAACTAACCAGCAATCCTCAACCCAAAATAAGAAAGAAAAAGGAAAGGGAAAAAATACATGGTGTCAAGCACAAAAAGGTCCATTACATCATGCAAAGGACAGAGATGTCGACTTGTCAAAGAAGAAATTAATCATGATGAAAACGCTACAACTTCTCACAAAAACTAAGAAAATATAACAGCAGTTGTCATGCATTGAACTAAAACAGCTTCCTATGCAGATGTGAGAAGAACCTAAATATTCTGTAGGCACAAAAGGGAAGAGGAAACTATCACTGTGAAATTTCAAAAAAAAAAACTGCCTTTCCATTAAAAGTTCACCCTGAATTGCAAACACTACTAGAACCAGTCCAGTATATTTTATTATGAACGGCATGACCATTGCTAGTTCAACGAATATATCCAAGCACAAAAAAAACTCTAATTACACAATAATTGAGATTTTTAATGCAAGATGCTAACTAATTTCTACACTACTGAAGCAAGTACAGTACACTACGAGCATAGTAAAGAAGACATTACTTTCCCTAATTCAAAAATAATCCTATAAACCCTAGACAAGGGTTCACCTCACCAAACACCACTGAAATTCAAACTAAATTCAGAAAAAAAAGAACAGGACGTATGCTATCAATCACAGTATAATGAGAACAGTAAAGCAATTAGCTTTGCCAATTTCTTCAAGTACCGAGACTCCACTGACCTGGCGGATCCGTGTTGTGCTCGCAGACGTAAACCCTGAATCCTCCCTGCGCACATCATATACCAGCAATGGGTTCAGAAATCCAGCAGCGCGAATCGAGACGCCGCAGAACGGCCAAGGAAGAGCCATTTAGAATGCCTGTTTAAGCAGGGAGGGACTTTACCAGGCTGGAGGAGACGGAGCCGGAGGAGAAGTTGCCGCGCGACGGCATCCCGGAGAGGAACTTCGCCGCGCCGGTCCCTGCGGCCTTAGTCGGCGCCGGCGAGCCCTTCATACCCCCGCCGCTTCCGCCGCC
>LAPY01000419.1:22551-37969 GCA_000970635.1 Eragrostis tef | reverse complement strand
GCGGCGGATGACGTCGACCGCGAACCGCCGGAGCAGGTCCTGCATGTCCACCACTCCTCCCTCCTCTTCCCCATCTCCGGCGAAGCGTTTGGCGGCGAGCTCCAGCGCCGGGACGAGGCGCTCGCGGGCCTCGTCCTCGAGCACGGCGGCCTCGAGCTCCCGGAGCGCGCGCGCCGAGAACTCGTGGCTCACCAGCTTCCGCTGCGCGTACCACATGTCGCCGTCGACGTTGAAGATGCCCGTGCCGAGGAGGTCGCCCAGCACGTCCGTGAACGGCTTCCCCTTGGGGTAGTTGCCGAAGTTGCCCCGCAGGATGTGCTCCACGTTCGCCGGGTTGGCCGTCACCACCGTGCGCCGCGCGCCGAGCCGGTCCACCACGATCGTCTGCGTCGGCGACGCCGCGAGAAGCTCGGTGTACCAGTCCAGGAGGCGACGCCGGTTGCGGTAGAAGGCGACGAGGCACCCGATCACCGGGTAGCTCCGCGGGCCGCCGGGCCCATGGCCGTGGAGGAGGAGGCAGCTGCTGCTGATGCTAGGCTGCTGCTGCTTGTTCATCCGGACGCTGGACAGGAGGAGCGGGGGGCACCCCCCCCCCAGCCACATCATGTAACAGATCATGCTCTAGCTTGTGTGTGTGTACTTCTTACAACAACAACCAAGGAGCAATTGATCTATGGTAGTATGATGGTACCTAGAGAGAGAAAGCATGGGAGGACTCGGAGCACTGCACACTATCCGGAGATACATATATATATGTACATGTATATAATACAACAATCCAGACGGAGGAGGAGGAGGGGCCGGTGCAAGAAGGTCGGCAGGCAGGGTCGCCATTGGAGGGAGGCTCCATGCCTCCTCCTCCCTGGTGGGGTCCTTGTTAATGCCCACGTTTTAGTAGAGGGCCGGGGAGCTCCGTCCACCACTTGTTTGTCTGGTCTGCCATCACAACAACAGCACAGGGCGGGGCGGGGCGGGGCAGGGCAGGGAGACCTCTCTCTCTCTCCCCCCCTCTCTGTTTGGCACTGTCGTGTCGCCTTGCCGTTTCTCGACATGTTCACTCCGTTGGAAGTTTGCAGCGCAATTGCACAAATATTAATTCTGATGCTGCTGCAGTATTTGGTTGTATTGTCACATAGTGTACGGACGTGCACTTGAAGGCAAATTGTACAGTGTTTTTACTCCACTCTGTAATGAACCTTCCAATTGATTCAGAATCAATGTCCGCCAATAACCTCCCATTATATTCCCCAGGGGAAACCATGGTCATTATTTTTTAGCAGTAATTGCTTGCTAAAAACAAAATAAATGGGTACAAGATTTTACAATGGAAGTAAATTTCCATTTACCAGAATTAGGTGCAATCAAATTCTTTATGAAGGGTGTTATAAATTTGAACGATTTTTGTGTTTCCCCCCTCTGGGACCCGGGGAGAAATTATATGTAGTTTCGTCAATATTCTGTACAAAAGTAAGAAATCACTTGTTCTAACTTCTAATTTGAATAAATGTGTGACAGTGAAAGTTTGGAACATGTACAAGGATCACGAGAGAAAAAAGAGAAGAGCATGTACTTGACAAACTTCTTTTAATAGCTAGTCAACAAAAAGTTCCATATAAAAGCCTTTCTTGATGAAAATAGGAATGGTACAACATTGTAATATTGAAATGATTTCCATGGTTACAACCATTATCTAGAATCTAAAATGAGACAAAGTTGAAGTTGCATCTATGAAAGCAAATAAAATAAATTTATTTGTTGTAAGTTTTTAACAGGAATTAAACGAAGTCCATGTTTCGTGGAGTACAGTTACGTAAAGCTTTCCTGGTTGGTGTTTCTGAAGACTTGTTGCTGCCGCTCTATGTGGTATTATTTGTAAAATTTGGGCACCACATTGAAAGGAACACTTGCCCCCTATTCAGGTAAGAGGAGAGCACTATGAGTGAATGCACATCTAAGTTGTGCTACGCCTGCTTGAACTGCGCAAGGAAAAAATGCTGATCCAAAAGAAAGGTGACCTAACGTGTTCATGTTCTTAGCATTTGAAGACAAAACGCCATATATAGACGACCCGCTGATGATTTGTTTACCTGGCTTTTCTCAACCCGATGTAATTTCTCTGTCGTACTCCCGTTAGGTCCAGTACAACTTGACGACCAATTAGGTGGAAAGCCGTGTGTAGACTCACCAGGGTACCCCAGTCGTGAAGCCTACAAGGCTACAGTTAAGCTAGCCAGGATTGACTAGATACGATATCTAACTATCTTGTGTACGACTAGCAAACTAATAGAGATATCCAACTATGTTGTGCTATTGGAGAACTTCGTATTGAATTATGTGATCTTTGCATGTAGACATATAAACATTTTTTGTTCAAAAGTTAAATGAAAATGACTGAGGGAAGGAAAGAGGTGTTATGATATTGAAAATTTTGACACCAAAATCAATCATATTTACAGATGAGCACTACTATAGGTACGACCCATTTGTTAGAATTTTGTATAACTAGAAGATCCAATGGCTAAAATTACTCGGATGGCGGTTTACATATCAATCGAAGGGCTTAAAACACTTGATCGGGCAAAAATCTAACAAATTGGTCGTATGTGAAGCATTTTCCTTTACCGATATTGCATATAGGAAAGCTAAAACCCAGCCATGAGGATATTTATGCAAAACTTAATATATGTTAAGTTTTCAATAATCGGTTCCTTTTTCTCTTTTAGATTTACTGGAAACTTAGTATAATCAGAGTATGTTGTCTTCATATATACCTTTTTTTTGTTAAATTCTTTTGAAACCTATTGAAGGTTCAATGGTCGACCTTAGTTCTCTTTTTTTTATTATTATTTATCAGTTTCGAACTAATATTGAGTCTATTGACTGGAACTACAGACAAAAGTTACTACAGTGAAACTAATATATATAGCTCCGTTTCTTGCTGTTCTCTTGTGTTACACCATGCAACACCTCATAGCGGTTATAAGTCTTTATAATATGTTTCTTCTTTTATTGGGTGAAGGTTTTTGTTGCAAAACGTTAATCTGTGTCCACGATCGTTTACCTCAAACTGTCAGTAAGAACTCTGGCGTAAATTATTTGATTACGAAAGCAAACAAGTGGTCTGAACTTTTAGCCATAGAACTAGCATCTTCCAGCGATCAGAAATGTACTTATTATATAAAATTAAAAGTGTGTAATCATCTTCGTTCTGTTAAAACACAATTGAAAACTGGACTGATCACACCTTCTAAGAAGCTACAGCAACTTTCTGTATTCCAGGTCTCTGCATGACAAAATATTTGAAGTGTTGCTCATAAATGGATTGATTTTTTGTTTTTCTGATGATTGGCAGCTGTCCTGGATCTTCTAGCTTTGTCCTTTAAATTTCCAATCGCCAACTGTCCTCGCAGATGGATTTCAGGGCCAACGATGACCCTGCATCAATGACCTATATATTAGGTCTGGGAGGTGCTGTCTGTCAGGGCATCTTTTCTGTTTTAAATTTCTCTAGGAGTACTATCTTGGACATCAACTTCAACATCCATGGATGCTTCTGTACTTCTTTTTCTTCAAGTCTCTCTCACCATCATGCTCAAAACTAAGTGGAAAACTAGAAAAATTGGCTGTTTGGATAATTGTACAATACCCAGAGTCCACATCATAGAAAGTGACCTTTACATCGACATGTGATTAACCAGTGAACTTGGAGTTATCCATGTGACCATGTCATTTGGATTCAACATGCAAGAAGTTAACAATTTACTTCCTGCTTTCATAGCAGGAAACTGAAGGAAAAAAAATAGCACGAGGAATCACCCAGTACAAACAAGGAGAACAACTTTCAATATCATGTGAAGGAAAAGACAAGGAACATGACAAAATAGATACTTCCTAGTTCATAGGCACAGTGCAGCGTACTGTTAGGACGGATAGCTACAACCACTAATATATGTTAGGTCCAATGGGGTTAAAACAAAGGCCATCTGCATGACCAATAGCATCAGGTGTTGGGAACCTAGTTAATAGTAGTTCTGCACTTGATGTACCAATTGTTGTCGTTTCCTACTAGTTCCCTACCTAAACCTTTATTTTTGTCTAGGTCACCATATTTCTTCTGTAGATTGTAGTTGTTACAGTACAGAATCTTTGTTTTTTTAGACTCAAAATATATTTTTCTTTGTTGACATAAACGTGGGTGCAAACTGCATATTAGTAATGCGAAGTTGCCTCCTAGGGTTTTAATTAGATTCCCCAAATAATAGATGGTTTTATATTTTGTATGAGTCCCTTACCATGTGGCGTTATGTGACTTACAAAAAAAAGTCACTGCTATATAAAAAAAACTGTTACACAAGACTTTTGCCAAACCAAGGATTGTCTCGCTGTAGCTAGTTTACCGGATCATCTTTCTGACATGGCTTAGTTTGTTAATGAAACATGCAAGGAATCCTTAACTCAGGTCTTTAAGCTTGTGAGAAATAAAGCTCATTTCTTGCTTATCCATTAAGATGATGCCTAATCCATAGAGGACATGAAACAAATCAACTTAGTTTTTCTTCAAGTAAATGAACATCTTTAACGTTTATGGTTTAGGGTACATCAAAAAACATTGGTAGCGAAAATACTCAGTATAGCACCGTGTTATTGGTAAAACAACCTAATTACAAGACCACTCAATGATACATAGTCTTATAATTGTCTACATTGGGAAATATGATGCATATTTGGGATGAATCACAATGTTAATTGCTTAGGAGGGTGGCGCCCTTAGACAACAAAAATGAGCCGCTTGGGCTTTGGTGCCTCAATGTGACCACCACAGTGATATAGCGGCAGGCTACTTTACACTGCCACATCAGCCACCACGTGGGATTAACATACAGTGTGTGGTAACACTTTGTGATCATATTAGTGATGACTTTTATCATCACAACTTAGTGATGATGAAATGAAAATGCATTTAAATCGTCACTAGTGATAATTTGTTACTAGACTGGCGACAAAATTTATCTTCTTCCAAGCATTAGTACTCACAACTACTGATGAAAAAACAAATGTTTTGTGACAATTAGATGTTACACAATTTTTTGTGGTGGAGGTTTTTTATGAGAGCACGCATAGATGTGGAATTGTGTGCTTGTTGGCGGAGAGTGAGAATAGGAAATAGGAAAACTAACATTGATGGGATGCACTTTTATTGGTGGTGGGGCAATGAAGGGGTGAAATTCACTGCAATTGCCGGTAGGAACATACACTCTCCTGGTCCAGTTTGAGTGACTAGGAGCAATTACTAAATGTCTCAAACAAGTTAGTTCAACAAACCATAAAAGTTAGCATTACCACAACTCATATAAAACATTATACTTCCACGACAAGGTAATATCTTCCACATCTATGGTTTTGAAAGTCTCCATTGTTTTTTATGATTTCATAAATGATCTATTAGAGATGATAGTGTCAACCTCCAATACCTTAGAGCTAGGACTAGTTCTATAAAAACTACAACCAGAGTAAAGGATCCTTAATTTGTTGCAGCTATCAGCCAGACCATTGGAGGAGGAGAGGTTCCAACAGGCAATGGCAATGTTGTCTATCCATTCCGGACCCATAACAGTGGGGAAACTCCACCGTAGTTTCTCTCAAAAATTTGTGATGAAACTTTACAATTATCCACTCGGATTACTAGGCTCAACCATAATTGTTCGCATTATCATATCGTAGGATCAGTGAAAGGGTGTTGACATGCAGGTGTTACGTGTGGTAAAAATAAACTTGCGCTAAAAGAAATTTCACAAGACTGTAGTTTTGTGGCACATCGACCCAAAATCAATTTCACACATCAGTTGAAACATGGGGAATTTGTATATTAGGTAAAGGCACAAAAAGAGGGCTCAAATGAGCGAAACCAACTCCCATGTTCTCCTCCACGCCAATGTCCACTGTCCAGAGTCACAACGGCATCACGTTGCATATACACGTCTGCAGCTTGTAGAGGGCCCTGCTTTCCGTGACCCACTCCGCGAAGCGATTCCTGAAGGGGCAATTCGTAATCATCTGCAATTCGTGCAGGCTTGAATGAGTCAGGAACGCACGGTACGGTGCTCGCACAAAAAGCATGAGAGCAACGGCTACCGGCTTGTCTCCTCAATTACTCATCACAAACATCAAGCCATGGCACATCTCAACATGACTTCTCAATCTCCCTCTTGATGAGTATATTGACACAAAGCATATCTCATGCAATCCTCATAAATTAAGATAACTATTTATATTCCATGAGGAATAAACCAAAGTCAAGTACTCATCACAAAGCTAAGCCATGACACATCTCAACATGGCTTCTCAAACTCTATTTCAGACATCAGTTGATCGAAACAACACGGTGAATTTGCATATTTGGTAAAGGCACGAACAGAGGGCTGAAATGAGCGGAACAAACTCCCATGTTTTCCTCCACGCCAATTGCAATGTCCACTGTCCAAGTTGCCCATACCCGAAGGACATGACCTCGACATATGCATGTATCGTCCAAAGCCGCAACGGCAGCACGTTGCATGTACACATCTGCAGCTTGTAGAGTTCACCGTAGGTTCCCTCAAAAATTTGTGATGAAACTTAACAATTATCCACTCGGATTCCTAGGCTCAACATAATTGTTCGCATTATCATATCATAGGATCCGTGAAAGGGTGTTTACATGCAGGCATTACGTGTGGCAAAAATAAACTTGCGGTAAAAGACAATTTGACAAGACTGTACTGTTTTGTGGCACATCGACCCCAGATCAATTTCACACATCTGTTAAAACATGGGGAATTTGCATATTAGGTGAAGGCACAAACAGAGGGCTCAAATGAGCGAAACCAACTCCCCTGTTCTCCTCCACGCCAATGTCCCCTGTCCACCAGAGCCACAACGGCATCACGTTGCATACACACGTCTGCAGCTTGTAGAGGGCCCTGCTTTCCGTGAGCCACTCCGCGAAGCGATTCCCGAAGGGGCAATTCGTAATCGTCTGCAATTCGTGCACGCGTGAATGAGTCAGGGACGCACGGTACGGTGCTCGCACAAAAAGCATGAAAGCAACGGCTACCGGCTTGTCTCGTAACAGACGAGCACATGCCAATCTGGACCCTTCCAGGCGCACGAATGTATGGTCCTGTTCGTCCTGGCCAATGGCGCGTTCGTTTCAGGCTGCTTTCCACCGAGTAGGGGGGTGAAAGCGGGTCAGATAACGAATACGCATGATGTCGAGTCCGAAATGGAAATAGACAAGCTTAATTTTCTGAAATCGTGGGCAGCCTATGTAGAAATGTTAGTGCCAACCGTATGGATGTACATTACATCGTCCTATGGTTTTCCTAACACAACTTGTCCTCGACAAGCTGTAACTTACTGGTTTTCTGCTCAGTTTCTTCAGCAAAACTTCCATAAATCTGTACCCCTCCATCCTAAAATTATCATCTTAGGACAACAATAATTTACTCGAGTCGTTGTCCTATCGAAGATAATTTGATGAGGGAACGAATCCAGGCCTTAAACAGAGTTAAAGAAAGTGCAGAATGCTCTGCTCCGTCCGACTCTGAGCCCTATTGAAGCATTTGCTTTGTTATCCCAACCGCTTGCAAGCATGCCACCGGAGACGTGGCCGGAGAGGCGTCGCGCGACGAGAGGCCCAGCCTCGACGGAGACGGCCCCGCACGCGCGGGAAAGCGAGGCGGGAGCAGTAGTGTCACCGATTTGAACTGATGTGCACGCATGCTTGCGCAGATGACTTGCACGTGTCGCCGCGGCGGGTGCTCCACGTAAAGGACCTGTCCCTTCTAGTTGAAAGGAGTCCTGTCGAGGAGATTGATGACGGCTGTTACGGTGATGTCCCAACCAAGAAAAGATTTTGACCCTTGACACAATCAAATTTCCTGTCCGAAAAGCACGTGCCTCTGCATCGCCACAAGGTCACAGACGAGGACCGTATGAGCGTCTTCGTCATCGAGCACCCTTCTTCTCGCTCCATGTGGTTTCCTCTGTTTTTCCTGCGACATGGATGCACGATCTGAATAATTAATTAACAAAGTATGAACAACAATATTCCGGGGCTCGTGGAAAAAATAGCAACACGGTCTGAACAGAAATGTTCCGGAGCTCATTGCCGCCCACGTTCAGAGTCTCTCAAGGTGGTTGCAACTTCCGTCAATCCGATGAGGTCACAGCGAACCTCCTTCCAATCGGTGGCAGTTGTGTATGACCGTTTCAGCCACGTTTATCTGATGCGGTGATGCAGATGCGTCGATAAGCATTTTTTCTTCCTGCAAGTATACATATGTTGATTAGGGTGTTAATGACTTTCAGGCTGTGTCGACGTGTTCAAAGAAACAGGTATCCACTATATATCCAGATGGTACGTCGCCGTTCGAGAGATTTTATTCGGTATAAAATGGTGCAGAATCTGTCTACAGTGAACCGCACATGTCGGATATTAAATAAATGTATTATTAGGAGCTGCGTAAGAAGGAGACTGATTGATGCAAATCAACTACGAACTTTGGTATTTAACCAAATGTGGTTGTTAAGCTAGTCAATCATGGCGAAAATTCAGCTTGGAAAATTTCTGCGCACTTTGCAGCACATTGAGAATCCCCCTTAACATGCTGAAATTTTTCCTGTCTGTTAGGCACGGCAAGCCTTGGTATAAACAAACCAAGTCCATTTAAACCTCAAAAGTTCAGTAAGGCCACGACTTACAGAATTCTGTTACTAGCCTGTTAGAGTTGTGGCACAAGATTGTTTTTATTTGTCAAGATTAGTGGAACAAGATTACACTGCTAAAAGAATTTTTTTTCCTCACAATGGATTGTTGGCTGGACCTTGCCCTTCCCGTCTTTTACTAGTTTTTAAGAGAGACTTTACGGCCATAATATTAGCTAGCTATTATTTTGACAACAACACAAGTTAGTATTATGATATGATGGTACAGCTCTACTATCTTTCACCAACCATACTAGCTAATATTTTTTTTATCTGAGGATAATATTTTAAAAATATTAATTATAGAATTGTAATTAGTTTTTCATAAAGGTCACATTTTTTTATGTCCTATGTTACATCTCATTTCATTAATCCAGCGAATGAATGGACTGACCCAATGCAACAAATGATCATTGACCTAACTATCCTCTCCGTGGAACAAATGTGAATAGCCAATAATTTTTTTTAATTCCTAAACTGCCCTAAGTATACTAGCTAATATTGTGTTCAAGATATAAATTGGTATTACAGATCGTAAAACTCACTAACATAGATATGAGTTATTACGTTTCCTTACCAGTCAAAAGAAGGCAGTCATGGAACTAGGAGCATGGCCCAATGGTGGCACCTCAGTAGAGGAAGGCCTTACAGGCTGGGGTTGGATGGGAGAGATGGTCAGGGGCATATTCTAATCCTCTCTAGCTCTTTATGTTCTTGACCTACATTTTTCCTTGTTGGATGTTGGACCTTAGCCCTTCCACGCCTATACTTTGTGTGGGTGGTAGAAGAGAACAGGAGCCATGGAGATGTCAGCCCAACAGTTTTTTTTTTCCTTTTTTACCTTGGTTCTTTATTTTTTATTACGTGTAACTTCTTGGTGCAATCAATTGTTGGCGAAGATCTACAATACTACAACATCAGGATTCGAGATCAAACAAAGAAAAGTTGTTATGCTAATTACAACTTTTCTAACATAAAAACTTGGGACCCAAAATCCTCATGTTAATGTTTCCATAAATGTCCATCTGTTTTTCTCTTATGAATGGGTCCATCTCGTTCCCAGAAGGGTGACGATCTTATCATCTCTCAATTGATGGCCCCTATACTGATGTCGATCCCAAAAGAACAGATCTTGACCCGAGCAAAATAAATCACTTTCTGAAAACCACATGCAACTGTTCCCCGCAGCACCATACAACGCATCCGTTGATCCATCTTAACAGCCACACAAGGGCAAATCAGGACCTATATATCCTTTCACTACACGATCTTTTGTTTTCTGTGACAAGGATGCTTGGTCTAGCGTACCAAGGAAATAAAATCATTCTGAAGTCATTGTAATCCTCATTAAGGGACCTTAAAGTTGGTTGAGTCTAATTACTAGCAGTTGTATGTGTATATTTCGGTCACGTTTAGGTAGTGCCGCGTTCATATAATCTGCAAATTGTTTGTTATTGACTAAAGTGTTAATGGCTATTGAAAGATCATGTCGACGTGATCGAATGCCTGTCCGAAGAGTAGGGTGGAGGAAACGTCGTTCTTCAAGATATCATAGTCGGAATCAAATGACGCAGAAGGTCTGAACACATGCTCATAGTTCAAAATATATAATGACAATTATTAGTAGTTAGTACTTGGAAAGTGACTAATTGGTGCCTTTGAAATGGGTTTCAATTAAGGTCCTCTCCAATAGCTTTGCAGGTTCAGCAACATGGCCTAGACAGTTGTAGGAAACTGCCCTTCATCCCGCCATCGTATCATGTCCACGCTGATATACATTCAGAAGGAGATCCAAGCCTTTTTTGGAACAGGTTGGGAGAAAGCATTTAGTTCAGGTATAAAGACGGGCCTATCTTACTATATGCTTCCCTATATGTGAGGCATCATCACCTTGATATATATGCTGAGATATTTTTGTTGTTGGGGGACGGATATGGAGACTCTGGCATTTTCTTGTTGGAAGATCTGTCATCCTAACTCCATAATATAATGGAACTCTTGGTCTAGCCTTCATTGGCTGGATCTGAGGTAATGAAGTCGACCTGAACTTCATTTCCTTCTTGAAGGCATTGCCATATAGCAGCTGTTGGCCGTGGGCATGAAAATTCCTTTTTTGGACCTTGCAACCACGATAAAGGTTTTTGCCTTTAATTCTTCATCATAACCTCTTTTATGCTTATCTGTTTCTCATTTGTTTACAATATCTCTATTGGAGAAGAAGATGCAGGTAGTCCAGTACTCTCGCGAAGAAGAATACAGTTTCTCCGGTAGTCTCACGAAGAAGACGCAACTCAAAAGTGTATGAAAATATCCCAAAATAAATACAAAGAAATAGTTCATCTATAATATTGCAGAATTTGACATGGAGAAAAAATCTTATACGAAGAGCAATAAAAAAAATACAAAATTAGCTTGACTCTCTTCTTTTTTTTTGGTTACATATTGCACAAATTTTTGTTAAGGCCTAAAATTTGTAACATAGTGTGTGTGCATATACATGTATGATAACATGCAGAACCCCTATATATTTTTGCTAGCGGGAGCATCTGAACGTTTTTTTTTTGTTGTTGTGCGCGGTGGAGAGCATCAGAACGTTAAAACGATGGGAGCACTAGATTTGGTCTTTGTTGGTCCAGGTACAGGACTCTGTCTTTCGTTTCGTGTGGCCTATTCATGTCGATTCGTTTACATTGTTGTTCTAGCCTTCTAGCCGTGTGGTTTAGTGGTTCTGTCCATCTTTAGTGCAGAGACCAGGAAACATACTTTGTTACCATAAAGGAGTTAACTTGGTAGTAGTACAAAGGTTTATAGGCCGAGCAGGGCAAGGTAGGCCTTTAAAGAGTTGTACGTAAAAAATTACCAGAAAGACAAACAAGGAATATACATGATTGAGCAAAAGCAGCACAATCACACTCCATATTTATGTTGAAAAGTCATGTATAATTGCGACTATATACCCATGTAATTCGTTATTGACCGGTGGGGAAATTGGAGCCTGAAACCAACGCATCAGCAACACTACTATCCATAGAAGGCGCACATCTGTACTCTTTTTTTTTTTTGTGATTACGCACATCTGTACTCCACGACCGCTACAAAGCTTGGGTACGTGGCCAAATCTGTGCTGCATAAATAGCATCGTGCCTGAAAGACAAAACGGCCTCACTGACAGGGAAAATTGAGCAGTGTCCATCGACCGGTTGACGCTTTTTGGTCGTTCATTTCACTTTCCATCACGATTGAAACTTTTTGCAGATATTTTTGTGGACATAACGGTCGCGAGAGTAATCTGCGATGCTGCAGCTTTCAGTGGAATGGATGATAAGACCTTTGTCGGTCGTTTGTCGCGCGCACGAAGGAGCCAAATTACTTGCCATGCACCGAGCCTTGTACTCCGTGAGTAAATCAAAATTTTCCGAGCAATGTACTGATCATGCGAGAGTAAGTACATTTTTGTCTTTTGAGAGTTTTGGGTCGATCCAATGACCCAAAACTGCACTGAGAGATTTTGACCCGGGCGCAGATTAAAGCCTAAAGTCTTTTTCGCCCTTCAGAAAACCACTAGCAACTGCACTCTGCAGCACCGTTTCTCCCACGGTTTTGCCTTGTGCAGATATGGGTTCGTGTGATGGGCACATTCCGGTATTAATAAGGGTGTTAATGACTATATCAAATGCTGTGCCGACGTGTTCAAATGCGTGCCCAGATGATAGGGTGGATGATACGTCACCGTTGGAGAGATTCCAGTCGGAGTCAAATGACGGAGAGTGTCTCAACAGTGAGCGACACATGTTCAATGTGTGATCCGGGGATGGTTACATTTGGAATTGATTGGAGGGAGACCCTATTCACCAGCATTTACAACAGTTACAAAATGTCAGCTCCCTATACTGCTATCCTTGTGTGCATATTTGATAAAATCTTTTTGAGTTTCCAGTCATATGTTACAGATGCTGAACTGAGCAAAATTTACTCTGACAAAAAAAAATCTACATAGCTCACAGGAGAAAGGTCACCTCAGAATGCCTGGCATCATACAAAATTCTATGCAAGTTGTAACCTATTTGGCTATTTCCAGTACAAAAATTGTTGAGACCTGGGAGTAGAATATTAGTGAAATCCTGAAATTTCTTACAATAGAGCACTGAAATCCCCACAAGAGCACTGACCATCCCTGAATTTGTGAAGCCTTTTACTGTCACGGACAATAATCTCTCTGTTTGCAAGTAGTGAAAAGTACTTAATAGAGCTGTGGCAATCTCTGCACATGGTAATATTCTTTGTGACCCGGATTGTTGCACCAGGAGGTATTTGGAGCAGCCCTAATGCAACAGCTAACCTCTCACTATGATGCTTTACTGAACCTGAAGCAGTCTTATCGTCATCCTCACTATCAGATAACTCGGCACTTTGGTATGGTTCATACCCAATGGCTCTAGCTTTTTCCAGCAAATTATCCAGAAGTTGATACAGCTCATCACTTTGATCGTGAGCCCTGTCATTAGCCCTGAAGAAATACACCTTGTCTTTGATTGTTATCCAGCTGCGATCCCTAAGAATCCCAAGATCTTCCTGTTTCATAAGCTTCCGCACCCTGGCCACGTCATGCCATCTCTCTTTGGAAATGTACATGTTCAACAGTAAGACATAGGTTTCAATCCCTTTTGGCTTGAGCTCGAGCAGCCTATCAGCAGCATAGAAGGCAAGTTCCATGTTTCCATGACTCCGACATCCAGCAACCAAACTGGACCAGATGGCCTCATTGGGCTCAAAACCTGTCCTTTTGATAAAGGAGAATGCATCTTCCAATCGGTCCAACCGCACATACATGTCAATCATGCAGCCATAATGGTCCACAACAGGCTCTATTTTGTACTCATTCTTCATCATGTCAAAATAGCGCTCGGCTTCTTTGACTAAACCAGCATAGCTGCAGGCTGAAAGCACACTTACAAATGTGATTTCATTTGGCCTTACCCCAGCAAACCTCATGTCCTCAAAGAGTTGTATTGCCTGTTGGGCCCGGCCATGCTGAGAGTACCCTGAGATCATAGATGTCCATGTGACAAGAGTCCGTACTGGCATCTCCACAAAGGCTTTGGTTGCATCTTCAATGGATCCACATTTGTTATACATGTTCACCAGGGCGCTGTTCACAACAACATCTGACAAGAAACCAGTCTTTATCGTCTGCGCATGGATTTGCTCGCCCTGCTCTAAGGCCATCATGGCACTGCAGACTGAAAGAATGCTTGAGAATGTGAACAAATCTGGCTTCATCTCAGACCGATTAAGGTCACGGAAAATCTTGAGCGCCTGGAACCCTCTTGAACGGGCATGGAGGTCATCCTTTGCCGCATCCATGATCTGCGCGTAGCCCGAGATCATTGCATTCCACGTAATAATACTGACATCATCCATCTCTTCAAACAACCGCATAGCTTCCTCTGTTTCACCCTTTCTCAAATAGAGGTACATTGTTGAGTTCTTTACTGGAATATTGTCCTTGCAACCAATTTTGAAGCAGAAGGCTTGAGCTTGCTTGCCTAGATTCAGATCGAGCCTTGTACCACACAAGCTCATCACACTCGTCAAAGTGAACTCATTAGGCATAACTCCATCCATAAGCATCTCAAGGAACAAAGTGAGTCCAAGCTCCACATAGTTCTCATCTTCTGCACAGGCAGAGATCATCGTCGTCCACGTGATCACACTCTTGTCAGGGACACATCGAAATGCCTTCAAAGCAGAATCTAACTTCCCAGCTTTGGCATACAATCTACAGAGCGAGTTCCCCATGCTCGTGATCGACTCAGCACCATACTTAATCATGTACCCATGAACCTGCTTGCCCAAGTCGACATTGTACAAGGCAGAGCACGCATTCAACATGCCGCCCAGCGTGAAATGCGAAGGGTACCTCCCGGCCTCCAGCATCTCGACGAACACCTCCACCGCGAGGTCTGGCTGCGAGTTCAGCGTGTACCCGGTTATGAGCGCCGTCCACGTCACCACGTTGCGCTCCGGCATTCCGTCGAACAGCCTGTGCGCGTCCTCGCAAGCCCCGCACCGCATGTAGACATTGACCAGGGACGTTGCCACGAACATGTCCACGGCGGTCGCCGTCTTCACCATGTGCCCGTGCACGGCTCTGGCGGCGCCGAGGCCGCCGGTCTCCGCACACCGGTGCAGCAGCGGCACGTACATCGCTGACTGCACCGTCTTCCCCTCCCTGAGCATGCCCATGGCTTCATCGACGTTAAGCGGCCGCAGAGGAGCCTCTGAACTGCCGTTCTCAATTGATTGCGAGCTCCTGCTGAACGAAATCGTCTGCAAATATGGAATCCAGGGTGAGATGAGCAATCTGGTACACTCTCATCAGTGTCCGTCACTTGTTCTGTAAAGATGCATTTTTTTTTCTGAGCTTGTTAATCGTTCGACTAACATTTATCATACACCAATTAGCGTGACAGGAGCAAATTGAGAACGGATACGAGTTCTCGAATGAGAAGAGAATGTCCGGTGACCTTGTCCGCAACGGCGACGGAGCTGGGCGGGAACCTCCGGGCGTCGACCACCGGGATGCCCCCGGCGGCGGCGACGGAGACGGCGAGGGAATGGACGGATGCCATTGGCGGTGCGGGGTCAACGTGGAAGCCGGAGAGGAGAGGGG
>LAPY01000418.1:181134-197923 GCA_000970635.1 Eragrostis tef | reverse complement strand
AAAATAAATATTCTTAAAGAACAATTAATCTCTGATTTATGTATATTCAATTCTATCTTCTATTGAGAATCAGGAGATGGATATAATCACAATTGTTGGTTTCTAACATGGCAAAAGGTTGCACTTGAGGATACTTGATAAACAACCCACTATTCTGGCCCCCCTACAATTACATAACATTAATTCATAAAACGGGCATCCTGTTTGAAAAGGCCTATCAAATCACCTATAATTTATTTCCACATTACTGAATTATTTATGAAGAGCGGGGAAATCATCTCCTTATAGTCATAAGTCTACAAATATTCTTTTCAGATAATGTGAATAATGATGAAAATCAGATAAACAAAATTCTACAAGCTAGCATTCCAAACAAATTTTTAGACCAAAATGTGAAATTCCATGTCTTTAGCACAGTAGTGACCTAAATGTAGAGCATAAAATAAAATTTTGATAATGGAATGAAATCATCAGCAGTGCAGGAAACAGAAGTTCATAGAGACAAAGAAACAAGTATTACGAGAATAGCTGCATAGGTAAACCTGAAGCTGTTCTATTTGAGTAGCTATTGTATCTACAGAGTCGTGCAACCATAATCGGAGGATTGTTAGCTTTTGAACATATTTGACTCAATGATATTACTTCGTACATCTTTATTTTCTCTCCATTCAAACCTTTCTTTGGCAATATCATCCTCTATTCTTTCAAGACCACGTAGAATGTCATCTCTGTTATAACAAGATATGAAACCCTGGGAAAGTGTAGAATCATAGAAAAAATATATTAGATTTTTCAGGTTGGGGCAGCACCAGTGCGTGGAAAAAATTAGTTTGAGTTGTTCTTTCTGGAACCAAAAGCCTTATTCAATGCCCTGTATAATAAATTAATAGGAAATACTACAAGAAATAAAATTTCAGTGATTGGATTTCCAAATATACGATATGATTTTAGTATTATACATGATATAAGTCTAATTCATTCATGAAAAAACGGTGGGAGTACTATTTTACTGAATGGAAGTAGATCTATTGGAACATTAATCATCACAGATAAAAGAAATTAAATCGTTATTTCCTTATTCAAGGAATAGGCGCATAGCATAGAAAAAAATGTCACCTTACAAGGTATCAACGAAAAGTGTCAAGAGAATACCAGCTCCATGATCATATTGATGTTTTCTTTGCAGGCGATTATGATAAACTTGTAGTATTCCTTCTCTGATGAAATGAACTGTATGATTCCATCCACAAAATTTCTAGCACACTGCTGAAGAACATTTTCATCTTGCTCGGGCTTTTCGCACGTTGTCTCCTGCTGCTGTGACTAAACCATATCATGCAGTAAATTCATGACACGAAAAAAGGATTCTCAGCAGTTGAATGTGTGCCTTTGTAGGATGTTGGTAGATGGACATACAAAAACAAAAAGTTATACTTGTTTTTACAATATAGCTTGTTGCTTATTATGCATGCTTATAATGTTCAATATTGAAAACATGAAAAATTGAGAAATACGAGGGAACATAATTTTGAGATAGTAAAACATATTGGTCTGTGCAATTACAGACCTAACATGTCAAAAAAATGTGCATATGAAAATTCAAGTACAAGAAACCTAGTAAAATCCAATGTTAACCTTTCATGGTTGTAGCGCAATGCACTAAATTAATTTTTTTTTGAAAAGATATCAAAATGGTACCAGTGGATGGCATGGCCTCAACGTGTTGAGGACATCGATGTAAGAAGTTGGTGCCTGAGGATCAATAAAATTTTCATTACTGAAAAACGGTTTGCGACTTAGAGGCATCCGGTCCGGCTCCTGTATGATTATGTTATAACACAGTTAGCAAAGTTTTGGTGCAGAGTATAAGAAAACAAGAAGTCCCACTCATGAAAAGTCTTATGTGTACACATCTTATTGTCAGAATATATATCAAGACAAAAAATGAATCGCTTAAAAAAGACAAAAAAAATGAAGAATACATAACAATATAGCCTTCTCATAAAACACAATTGGGGGATTCGGAGGCCCTATTCAACCGCTGGATCAATTATAGATCCTGGCAAATATCAACAATGTCTATTCTGACAAATAACATAGGGGAAGAGAATATAGTACAATCAGATGGTTTATTAAAGTAACATTATCAGTAATGATAACAGAGGCAATAGAATATAGCACAGATGATTTAGTAAAAGCAGCATTGTCAGTAATGCAGATGATCAAATCTCAATGATTTTATTAGAAAAAGCACAGAGACTGTCCGAGAGATCGGTAACTCCTGCTACGTACCTGGGCTTTCAACCTTCTGCGCCCTCTGTCGCCGTCTGCGCTCCAGGCTAGAGACTGAAAGACGCCACCGCGCTGCTGCAGAGGATGAAAGCGGACGGAGCTGGCGCTCCGCGGCTTTCGTGCAGAGTGGAAGGTCTGCGGGCAGCCAACACGCCCTTGCAGAGTTTCCTTCACCGGCGCTGCCGCCATCGAGTATCCCCTCACCTCCCCGATTAAGGGAAGACTCAGCTGCATTACCAGGAGGAAGGAAAAACAAAGCGTTTTTAAAAAAGAGAGACGAGCACACGCGGAATTCGATGCACGAATCGCTGGATGGACGTGCCATGTATCGACGTGTGCCTCTTGTACATGTATAAAATCCTCTAAGATAATCAACACAAAGTGCGATTGATAAAGGGGGAACTAGACAAGGCGCAGGAAGCAGCGCGCGCCTCACGGCTTCACCTCACCTCGTAGCCTAATTAGGAAGCGTGCTTGATCAGCCGGAGCGAGGAGGCGGAGGAGAAGAACCCCGACGAGCCGGTGGCGGCGGACAGAGTCGCCGAGGAACCCCAAACCCGGCAAGAACCCTTCCCGTCCCACGTCGTGCTGTACTGATACGAGTCCGGGGCACGCGCTGGGCGTATGTATCTACAGAGTATTGGGCCACAGCGTACCGTGTAGATTTCACCCATAGGCCCAGCCCACTATAGAATTTCGGTGAAAAAAAATGGAAAAGGAACCGATGATTCTCTCTTTTATTTTTTCGAGGGAAGGAACCGATGATTCGATGAACATCAACATCATGTGTTAGACTACGTCAAGCATTATCTTGTCACTAGCATTTTTTTTTTTTTGCGAAGGATCTTGTCATTGACATTGAACATGGTCCTCCCTGAATAAAGCAAATTTTCCATTCTTCAATTGATTTTCTTAAGGCTACTATGGAAGTTGACATCGCCGCACGTGCTAAGCATGCCGTCACAGAGGAACGCACCGTGGTCGGGAGTCAGAGTAGTATTGGACTCGCGGGCATCTGCAACATGATCGAGGAGCATTGGGATCCCGGGACGCCCTGAGCGCGGGGCGCGTCGCCGCCATCTCCGCCATGATCGACACCTTCGCCAGTCGCCACAACCGCGACAGAGGGGAAGCTGAGCGCTGGGAGGCGGAAGTGGCGCATCAACAACGCCACCTGGTACGAGAAGGTGCGCACGCTCGGTATCGTCGTCCGGGCGCGCGCCACCGCGCCACGGGCCACGACGTCACCGTGAAGTCACCATTTGTCACACCCGACGGCGACGATGATGACCATATCGGTTTGCTGCTGCGTGAGGCATGCTTCATGGCGGCCATCCGTCGATCGTCGGCTTTCATGGCGTGGCGCGCGCTCCAGGCACGGAAAATTACTCTCTCGTTTTTATGTTATGTGACCACCTATGCAACATCAATTTTAAGATACTCCTATCAAAAAAATATATATATCAGAATACATCTGTGGCAACTATATATTGGATAAATACATTCCAATCGTAAGTGAGATACCTAAAAAGAAAACAAAGTTCTTGATCTGGCACGATAAATCATGACATGTATCATTCCAAAAAGTTAATATATGCCATCACACTATCACTTAAAACGTAAAACACTATTGCATGTAACTATCCACCTGTTATCTGTGACTACTCAACTCACGTCCAAGCACATCGCTAAGGTCGTCATCCATGACGTATGCAGACCTCGACCCTACTTCTTTATATATCGCTTCCTCTGATTAGTTCTCCTACTTCTTTACATAGCCACGCGGAGGCCCCCCTCTCTCCTTGAGCGGGCGGTGCGGCAGGCCTCCCTCTCTCTCTCTCTCTCTCTCTCTCTCTCTCTCTCTCTCTCTCTCTCTCTCTCTCTCTCTCTCTCTCTCTCTCTCTCTCTCTCTCTCTCTCTCTCTCTCTCTCTCTCTCTCTCTCTCTCTCTCTCTCTCTCTCTCTCTCTCTCTCTCTCTCTCTCTCTCTCTCTCTCTCTCTCTCTCTCTCTCTCTCTCTCTCTCTCTCTCTCTCTCTCTCTCTCTCTCTCTCTCTCTCTCTCTCTCTCTCTCTCTCTCTCTCTCTCTCTCTCTCTCTCTCTCTCTCTCTCTCTCTCTCTCTCTCTCTCTCTCTCTCTCTCTCTCTCTCTCTCTCTCTCTCTCTCTCTCTCTCTCTCTCTCTCTCTCTCTCTCTCTCTCTCTCTCTCTCTCTCTCTCTCTCTCTCTCTCTCTCTCTCTCTCTCTCTCTCTCTCTCTCTCTCTCTCTCTCTCTCTCTCTCTCTCTCTCTCTCTCTCTCTCTCTCTCTCTCTCTCTCTCTCTCTCTCTCTCTCTCTCTCTCTCTCTCTCTCTCTCTCTCTCTCTCTCTCTCTCTCTCTCTCTCTCTCTCTCTCTCTCTCTCTCTCTCTCTCTCTCTCTCTCTCTCTCTCTCTCTCTCTCTCTCTCTCTCTCTCTCTCTCTCTCTCTCTCTCTCTCTCTCTCTCTCTCTCTCTCTCTCTCTCTCTCTCTCTCTCTCTCTCTCTCTCTCTCTCTCTCTCTCTCTCTCTCTCTCTCTCTCTCTCTCTCTCTCTCTCTCTCTCTCTCTCTCTCTCTCTCTCTCTCTCTCTCTCTCTCTCTCTCTCTCTCTCTCTCTCTCTCTCTCTCTCCCCGAGCAAGCGGGGGCGGTGGCCCCTCTCTCTACCTGAGCAGGTGCGTGGCGGCGCAGAGGTGGGTGACAAAGTGCGCGACAGCTCTCTCATGCGATAGTAAATCTGAGCTTTTCCCCTTTGATTTTGCATAGGTACTGAGCGGATCCGGTGATGGGAAGGCTTTATCCTTAGCTTCTCCGACTTGACCTTTTCTCCTCTTTAGGGGCGTGGCAACGATGACGAGGCTCAGCGAAGATGGGGCGAGACGGCGCAGATCCGGTTGGCGGATGCACTGGGACG
Organism: Eragrostis tef; assembly: GCA_000970635.1. Lineage (NCBI taxonomy): Eukaryota > Viridiplantae > Streptophyta > Magnoliopsida > Poales > Poaceae > Eragrostis > Eragrostis tef. Next base: position 192,708 of record LAPY01000418.1, on the reverse strand, counting down.
GGGTGGGCGCCGCGTCAAGGAGATCCCCGGCGATGGTGCGGCAGGCGGTCAGGCAGCTACAGATCCGGCCCGGCGCAGGCGATGCGATGGTCGTGGGCCCCACTATTTTTTTTTTAGTTTTCTATGGCTCATGAGTGGCGGGTAGCCTCGACTCACACTGATATTTTTCATTAGCAGCGGCGTAAGCGCCCGTCACTAAAGACGTTCATTATACCTATGCAGTAGGAGTTCGAAGTATTACTGGTTCCTCCATGAGTGACTGTTGTTTGGGGTATTCTGGCTCCCTCGATGTCCCCACCAAAAGCGAATCTGATGGTATGTTTTCCTTTTGTTATTTTCAATTTATCTTTTAGTTGTGAATTGTTTGTCATGGTTTTTAGGAAGCTAGAAATTTTGCCAATAAATGTTGGCTTGATAGTTTTCAAAGATGGATCTTGCAAACTTTTTCAAATGATTTTATAAATGTTTTTCAAAAAACATTAGTTAAAATGTCGTGTATATAGATATATTTGGATTAGTATTAATAATGCATTAAAGAAATGTTCCAACAACCCATATCTTTGAGGATTTTTTGGTGAAGCATATCTTTGAGGATTAGCCACCCTGGAATAATATGGAGCTAAAGAAATATTAAACAGACACCAACTAAGATAAAACGCTACTAAAATATATGTACTGCCAAAGATCAAATCTAGTCATTGAATGACTACCAACGTAGAGAATTAATTGTTGCCGCTGTAGTAAGACTGTGTATCTGTAGTATTTGAGTTCTCCATTGTTAAGGCGTATATTTTTTGGCAATATATTTTAGTGGTGTTTATTTTTGTTGGCGTATGTCTAATTGTTTTCTCTGACAAAAAATATGAAGCTAAATAATGCTCCAACAACTCATATCTTGGAGGATTAGCGAACCCGAAATAACATGGAGCTAAATAATTAAATAGACGCCAACACAGATAAACACTACTAACGTACTGCCAAAGAATCCACGCCTTACCAAAGGAGCACTTAAATATTGCAGATATACAGATATATATCAGCAACCATTAATTTTATACGTTCGTAGTTATTTAATTACTACATTTAATCATTACTTTTTTTTAGATCCATTTAATCACTACCTAGATAAAGACGGGAAGCCAATGGCAGTGCCAGCGTAGTACCAAAAATAACCAGCCCATCACGGGAAAAACGCCCAGCACAAGCACAACCCATGTGAACAGTGCACCTCGCCTACGCTGCTACTACAGCCTCTAGTGACAGGTGTACCCCACTGACCACCCGAGCCGAGAAGCCATGGTCGCGTCAGTCGCGGGCCCGCCCCTCCCAAATCCCATGAACTGAAGCAGCAAGCGCCAAAATTCGAGACGTTTTTGACCCTCCCCTTTATAATTCCACCCCCTTCCCTTCCGCTTTCCCACTCTGCCAAAATCTTTCTCCCCTCTGCCCGCGCTGACGCAACCAGGCAGGACCCCACTCCACCCACCTGGACGGCCGCCGCGGCCCAAACCCCGGCGCCGCCTCGCCGGCGAGTGATCACATTGCCGGCGCAACCTTCCCATGGCGGAGGGCTCGTCCAGGTGAGAGCCTCCGATCCCCCTCCGCGTGCCGTTGCGCGCGCGCGACACCGGTGAATTTTGAAACTTCTTTAACTCGCGTGCGCTCTGTTTGGTGGTCTTTGGTTTTTGGTTCCAGGAGTTCGCCCACCGGAGGGGAGAGCAAGCTGGTGCTCGATAACCCAGATGTCGTCGAGATGTCCGTGGAGGCTGCTGCAGATGCCGGGTCGGGTTCTTCCGACAGCCAGAAACGGAAGTGGAAACAGGTGAACCCGAAGCCTGCTCGGCGCCCCTCTTGATTTTTTTTCTCTCTTGTTTTTTCTTGGTTTGTTTTCTCGCTTTCTGTTGTCCCCATTGCGTGGTCGTGGCATATGCTTCGTGAATATTTGATAGGGGAATTTTCAGTACGCGGTTGTGCTGGGGGAGAGTAGCTGCAATTTCGGGTCGTGGAATGGGATCGCTTAATATGTTTTGGTGATAGTCACGTCGTTACAGCGATGAAAGATTGAGCAATCTTTTTACGGTAGCATGGTTTTTGGGCTGCATTCTGGAATGTGTTATTTTAATCATTGCTTGCGTTGTGATAGAAGCTCAAGTTATAGTTTCAAGAGGTATGGTTTGATAGTGTGCTTGTCATCGTTGAACATCTGACTGGGTGTTTGAGGGACTGTTCCAAGGAATTTGCTGTGATGGTATTGTTGTGTCGTGGAATGTTCTTATTCTGTATCCTTATGATCAGATCACCATTACAAAATTAAAAGGAATCTGAATGACCAGCGAAAGGCAGTGCTAGTTTTGTAAACTGATAGATGTATGCAAGGCCATTTTGTGTATATATTCGGGGTAATCAGAACATACCACACACTTAGAATCCACACGCAACTCTCTTTTTATGAGCAGTGCCTGGTTATTACTTGTGTTTTACATTTTGTAAGATTTATTGTCTGCAAAGTATTTACCGTGCATGTTATCACTAGGACTTCATATAAATCCATTCCTGCAAATGGCAAAATTTGCTGCAAATCTAATATAGAGAACATGAATCCTAATGAAAAGTCTATTGTTATTTTTGGCAGTTTTAGATCATTTTTTTAATAATTTTTGCGCTTGTCTTCGTCTTGCGAATGAATGGTAATCGTTGTTTTTTGGGATTGCCCTGCCCTTTAGTTGGCGCTTATAATATTCCGTGGTAAAATCTTGAGAAATCAGACGTGAGTTGCTATATATGATTCTTCCATGAAGTATAATGGGATTTGCAACATTTTTTTTTGAGGAAGTGTTTTGCAACATTGTCATGTGACTCCTTTATGTAAGGACTGCAAATTTCCATTGATCCTTAAGTATGTTCTGCTTCTTAAGGTTTTGTTTTTCGCAGTGGATTGAAATGCGGGCATTAGGTTCTTATGAATGCTGAGCATGCTCCTTTTAAAAAAAGTATATTATGTTTGAAGAAATGATGGCTGGTAATTTTGATTTTTGTTTCCTCTAGCTATGGTTATGCCTTGCTAATTAGTATGTTTTAATTAAGAGTGGTTTCTTGAGCATGCTAGCATATTGTTTAGGTGCTAGAAAACCTTTTTGTCGTAAACACGTTGCACTTCGAATCAACAGGTCGTTCCTCATGATATAATTGAACTTGATGCTGATGATGATCCTGATGGAGTAATGATAACTGGTGACAAGACTTCAGATCATATGAATAAGAAAGCTTTTGGTTTTCATGAAGATTGGTCAAAGCATGCAAAGGTGAAGTCCTTTGTGTACTTGCTTCATTTCTTTGGTACCCTTGTCAGGATATAGTGTCATTTATTGATTTCCATTTTTTGTTCGGCAACTTCAGAGTGATGTGGAGGTGGCCGATAATTTTGCTGGCCCTAGTGCTATTCCTGCCACAAATGTTGACCCATGGGATGGCCTGGGAAGTTTCCATCTAACTGCTGGCGGCCCAGATCCTGTTACTGCCACAAATATTTACCCATGGAATGGCCTAGGAGGTTTTCTTCAGAATGCGGGCAGCCCAAATCCTATTGTTACCACAAATATTCATCCATGGAATGGCCTAGGAGGTTTTACTCAGAATGTTGGCGGCCCAAATCCTATTGCTGTCACAAATACTTCCCCATGGAATGGCCTAGGAGGTTTTCCTCAGAGTGCTGCCGGCCCAAGTGCTGTTCCTGCCATAAAGTTTTACCCATGGAATGGCATGGGAGGTTTTCCTCAGAATGCTGCCGGCCCAAATGCTATTCCTGCTGCAAATTTTTATCCATGGAATGGCCTAGGTGCTTATCATGGAGCCACAGTTCTTCATACAACTCATTTTGGTCAGTATAGTGGGGCAACCGGAGTGGATGACCACGCTTTTAACAAAGGGAAATCCAATAACTACTATAGTTATAACAATTCGCTAATGGAAAGTGGTAGTAACTTTAGCTTGGATGCAAATTATTACATGGGCATGGCACCTGGTGTGGGGGCATTTTTACCAATGGGGCACATGACTTCTCCTGAGATGCCAAATCAGCCAAGTCAAACTAACATTGACAACAATGAGACTGATGAAAAATATAATGCATTTAAACAGTTTGATACAGTTGGTGACCACAGCGATCACTTCTATGCACTACCAGTACCGGGCAATGGGAACGTTCAGGCGGTTAAAAAGGTAGGCAATTTAACTTTGGGCATTGTCTATCTCACATTCTTTCCTTAATTTGACACTGCGGTGTATTTAAAACAGCCATCAAAGAACTGGGTGAAGCGAATTCAACGTGAGTGGAAAGTTTTAGAGAAGGATCTGCCAGGTAAGTGACATTTATCCTTTTATTGTTTAATTCTCTAAAGTCGTTACAATTTGTTAAAAGGTTTGTTGTTTTCATAGTTTTTGTCCCGCCTTTTTAAAACATGCTCACCAGATGAGCAGCTTGTTGATAACTTTACCTTTTTGCAAGCATGTGTAAATACTTCCGAGTTCAATCAAGCCAGGAGATGGCATAGCCACATTGGATGAAAGTTTGTTAATAAGCAATACAATAATTTCATGCACTTACTGTTGTTTTACTCCAATTTGAACAGATACAATATTTGTAAGAGTTTACGAGGAGAGAATGGATCTGCTTAGAGCTGTCATTGTCGGACCGGCAGGCACCCCTTACCATGATGGGCTTTTCTTCTTTGATGTCTGTTTCCCTCCTCAGTATCCAAACAAACCTCCTGTAAGGAATCATTGATGCCTCATGCATTTTTAATTGTTTCTTCATCCTTTTAAATTATGGATTATGTGGTTAAAAAATAAATTTGCCTATTCTTTCTTTCAGCTTGTGAACTACCGCTCTGGAGGATTGCGTCTTAACCCAAATCTCTATAATTGTGGGAAAGTCTGCCTTAGCCTTTTAAACACCTGGACTGGTAGTGGATGTGAGAAGTGGAACCCATCTAAATCAACCATGTTACAAGTCTTGGTCTCCATTCAGGCCTTGGTGTTGAATGCTAAACCTTATTTCAATGAACCTGCGTATGCGGTGCAAGCTAACACTTTGTACGGGGAAAAGATGTCTATGGTTTATAACGAAGAAGTTTTTCTGCTATCCTGCAAAACAATGATGTATTCTCTTCGCAATACCCCAAAGGTATGAAGATGTATGCCTCATCATGTTTTTTCTTGCTATGTTTTGCGGAACTATGTACAAAATGATTGTTTTTATTCCTTGCTATGACCTTTGCATGCCGATAATTTTGTCGGCCCTAGTGCTATTACTGCCACAAATGTTGACCCATGGGATGGCCTGGGAAGTTTCCATCTAACTGCTGGCGGCCCAGATCCTGTTACTGCCACAAATATTTACCCATGGAATGGCCTAGGAGGTTTTCTTCAGAATGCGGGCAGCCCAAATCCTATTGTTACCACAAATATTCATCCATGGAATGGCCTAGGAGGTTTTACTCAGAATGTTGGCGGCCCAAATCCTATTGCTGTCACAAATACTTCCCCATGGAATGGCCTAGGAGGTTTTCCTCAGAGTGCTGCCGGCCCAAGTGCTGTTCCTGCCATAAAGTTTTACCCATGGAATGGCATGGGAGGTTTTCCTCAGAATGCTGCCGGCCCAAATGCTATTCCTGCTGCAAATTTTTATCCATGGAATGGCCTAGGTGCTTATCATGGAGCCACAGTTCTTCATACAACTCATTTTGGTCAGTATAGTGGGGCAACCGGAGTGGATGACCACGCTTTTAACAAAGGGAAATCCAATAACTACTATAGTTATAACAATTCGCTAATGGAAAGTGGTAGTAACTTTAGCTTGGATGCAAATTATTACATGGGCATGGCACCTGGTGTGGGGGCATTTTTACCAATGGGGCACATGACTTCTCCTGAGATGCCAAATCAGCCAAGTCAAACTAACATTGACAACAATGAGACTGATGAAAAATATAATGCATTTAAACAGTTTGATACAGTTGGTGACCACAGCGATCACTTCTATGCACTACCAGTACCGGGCAATGGGAACGTTCAGGCGGTTAAAAAGGTAGGCAATTTAACTTTGGGCATTGTCTATCTCACATTCTTTCCTTAATTTGACACTGCGGTGTATTTAAAACAGCCATCAAAGAACTGGGTGAAGCGAATTCAACGTGAGTGGAAAGTTTTAGAGAAGGATCTGCCAGGTAAGTGACATTTATCCTTTTATTGTTTAATTCTCTAAAGTCGTTACAATTTGTTAAAAGGTTTGTTGTTTTCATAGTTTTTGTCCCGCCTTTTACGGTTTGTTGTTTTCATAGTATATGTCCCGCCTTTCTAAAACATGCTCACCAGATGAGCAGCTTGTTGATAACTTTACCTTTTTGCAAGCATGTGTAAATACTTCCGAGTTCAATCAAGCCAGGAGATGGCATAGCCACATTGGATGAAAGTTTGTTAATAAGCAATACAATAATTTCATGCACTTACTGTTGTTTTACTCCAATTTGAACAGATACAATATTTGTAAGAGTTTACGAGGAGAGAATGGATCTGCTTAGAGCTGTCATTGTCGGACCGGCAGGCACCCCTTACCATGATGGGCTTTTCTTCTTTGATGTCTGTTTCCCTCCTCAGTATCCAAACAAACCTCCTGTAAGGAATCATTGATGCCTCATGCATTTTTAATTGTTTCTTCATCCTTTTAAATTATGGATTATGTGGTTAAAAAATAAATTTGCCTATTCTTTCTTTCAGCTTGTGAACTACCGCTCCGGAGGATTGCGTCTTAACCCAAATCTCTATAATTGTGGGAAAGTCTGCCTTAGCCTTTTAAACACCTGGACTGGTAGTGGATGTGAGAAGTGGAACCCATCTAAATCAACCATGTTACAAGTCTTGGTCTCCATTCAGGCCTTGGTGTTGAATGCTAAACCTTATTTCAATGAACCTGCGTATGCGGTGCAAGCTAACACTTTGTACGGGGAAAAGATGTCTATGGTTTATAACGAAGAAGTTTTTCTGCTATCCTGCAAAACAATGATGTATTCTCTTCGCAATACCCCAAAGGTATGAAGATGTATGCCTCATCATGTTTTTTCTTGCTATGTTTTGCGGAACTATGTACAAAATGATTGTTTTTATTCCTTGCTATGACCTTTGCATGATTTGTTTCACGAATAGGTTAGGTAAGATCCATTGGTCAACATTTGGTTGACTAGTAGAATGAGAGCTGATGAAAAATCCTTTATTCAGAAAATATAAAAATGGATAAAATATATGATCGGAAAGGAAGAGGTTGGGAGAGTGATATATTTGAACCCTCATCTCCTCACATGACCTTGATGCTTGCAAATTTGACCTGTGTTCTCTTTTTTCAGCATTTTGAGGAGTTCACTGTTGGTCATTTCCGCAAGCACGGGGTGAAATTCCTCCGAGGATGCAAAGCCTACCTGGATGGTGCCCAAGTTGGCTGCCTTGTCGGAGGAGTGCAGGATGTTGACGAGGGTGACAAAAGTTGCTCGAAAGACTTCAAGGCCTTACTGAAGAGTATTTTTGTGGATCTACAAACTGAATTCACCAATATAGGTGTCGATTGTAATGAATTCAAGAGTCTTGAAGCTCCCATAGCTACACCAGACACCACATTGAAGCTATAAGAACAGTAGGTCGTCAGAAAAAGAAATCGTCAAAATTGACAAATTTTGCTTCCAGTTGGACATCGAAAAATTTTCCCTCTGGTAGGACACAGTTGTTGTCTTGGTTATGTTCTGTGAAGGATGTGGGGGGCAAAGGCCCGTACTAAACCTGTGCAACTAGCTGGCCTCGTTCTGGTCGTTAGTTTCTGTAAATGTCCCCGTTCGTTTAGTATTTTGTGGACACAAATTGCACATGGGGCATCTTTTTTTTATTCTAAAAAGATAGTAGTTTGTCTTTCATCTGGTGTTGTGCTGTAGTAAGTACCTTTTATGTCCGCGTTGCTCTTGTCGCTTAAGCAGCAATTCTAATTGTCTGGTTGCATCATTTCGTTCTTGGTATCTCAGTCAGCCCCGTCTGTTTATGCCTGCCATGTAGTCTATTCTGTCTTCTGCAGAACAAGGGAGGCAAGGGGTCGATGCTTTATGTGCAAGCTGGTGGCGACATCAGCTTGCCGGAGCACTGGAGCAGCACATACAGTAGTGATTAACTGATGTATTTGCCGGCAAGGACAGATAGATGATGCTGGTGGTGGAGCGGCCACTGTGAGCTTTTTAACTCTTGCTGTTTGTTGAGCCCTCCCCTCCGCGCCAAGACTAGCGTATCGTCTTCCCGCCTCTTCCGAAAATGGAACCGGCACGGCCGCAGAACCCTCAACCTTCAGCGTACATCCGCTTTCTCCTCATCCTTCTTGCCGGCGTTCCAGCCGCCACAGCCACGTCATACTCGTTGTACTCCTCGCTCTGCCACTTCCCCGTTCCGTCGACTCTTGACCTCACCCCCGACCATCAATCGCATAGTTCACAAAGTAACCTCCCCCGAATCTCCAGTGGCCACTTCACTGGTGGCGGCGACCTCCACTTCGCCCCGGACCGTTCCTACTTGCTACGCTCCTTCTCCTTCTTCCCCCGCAGCCATGTCCGCACCACGGACCCCACCGTCCTCCACGTCTTTGCGACGCTCATCCTCGAGGGATCTGGCGTCGGCGAGCATCCCAGGAAACGCGAGCGCTCGGTCGCCTTCGAGCTCGAAGGCTACTACTCCACGGCCACCGCCACCGCCGAGCTGTGCATGGTCGGCTCCGGTTCTTATGCTCGAGACGACGGCGTCGACGCAAACGCCCTCCTCTCGGACGTCGCTCTCCGCCTCCACGTGCCGCGCCCGTCCAGCATCTCCCGGCCCTTCATCACCGGCCGCCTCGAGGGCGCGGACTTCCGTGCAGTCACCCTCGTCGCTTACGCGGACGACGACGCTGACTACGCGTACGCGGCGGACGACGCCACCTCCTCCTGCCCGCCGCCGCCCGCCCCCGCGCGTGACGGGAGGCACGTGTTCGACGGTGGCTTCTCTTGTCCCGCGCGCGGCGAGCGCCGCCCCGCTGCGGCTGCCGCGCCACCGGCGCATGCACGTCAACAAGATGAGCTGTTCCGCCGCCGACGGTTCCGTGCGCGCGTACATCGCGTTCTACGCCGATAGGCCGGAGTCCTTCCCGTCCGACCACTCGGTGGAGTGGAGGGACGGCAGTTCGGTGTTCTTGGGGCGTGCCGGGTTGCGCGCGCGGATCTAGCGGTGCTGCGCGAGTGCGGGGTCGGGGTCAGCCTCTGGTTCCCGGCCCTGTGGTCGTTCCGGGACCGGCGCACCGCGGCCGGGCTGGTCTGGAACGCGAGCGACGGCAAGACGTCATCAGGCGTGATCGCGGTGTCAAGAACCGTGAGGCACACCTACACGGGCGACCTCTCTGACATCAAGTACCACTACACGAGGGTGGAGGAGGCCACTAAGCACTACGACCACTCCAAGCCAGAGGTGGCGAGCAGGGAGAGGAAGGCCGGCAGGTTCCCAGGTAGCGGCTACTCACGCCGAGACTTCGGGTTCCGTTTTTTCTCCCCGAAGAAGCGAGGATTGTCCGGGTCTGCCTGGCCTGTCACGATCGGCTCCGCCTTGCTCGAAGGGGACTGGCTGATGGAAGAGGACGCGTTCGCTCGGCGTGTCGCGGCAGAGGTGAACAATCAGAGCCTGCTCAGCGTCAGCTACTATTTGGAGTACCAGGTACGAGCCGTGAACTCGCATGCCGACATGTCGCCGGAGAAGATGCCACGAGAAGAGCGACGTATCATCGCAGAAGGGGTTTATGACACACAGACAGGCCGCATGTGCATGCTTGCCTGCAGCCAAGGTTCGTCGGACTGCGAGGTCCTGGTAACGGTTCAGTTCGCTCCGATAGAGGCCAAGTCGAGAGACCGTGCCGCTGGCACGATCAGCAGCCTGAGGAACCAGAGTGACCCTCTGTTCTTCGAAGCGCTGGACTTCGTCGGAGGCGGAATGTACCGGGTGCAGGTGCTCGACCTCGTATCGAGGATGGACGCGGAAGGCGTCATGATGGAGGTCACCGCGGTGGTTTCCAGCGTCCTCACCGCCCTGCAGCTGCGCCATGCCGAGAAGCATCGCGACGCGCTCCCGGCCACGTCGGTCACGATGCTTGCCGTTCTGGCCATAGGCAACTTGGTCCCTCTCCTGTTCAATTTCGCGCCCGCGGTCATAGCCTGGCACGACCTCTTCTACCAGCTTGACCTGTCGAGGACTGGCAGCTTCGCGCTGAGGGCCAGCACCGTTCTGGCGTTCGTGCTGCAGCTGCGCCTCGTGCAGCTCACATTGTCAGGCAGGAGATCGGCAGAAGTAGGACGCGACGACGGCAGCGCATCACCATCAGCCGCCGCCGCGGAGAGAAACACGGTCCGGGTATGCCTGTCCCTTTACTTCGTCGGGGCAATCCTGATGTTGTTCGCCAACGTCGATGACGGCCGTGGCCAACTGCTACTAATCAACGCCACGGGACCGAAGCTGGCCGAGGCCCTCGCGTACTACGGAGGGCTGATCCTGGACGCGTTCCTGCTCCCCCAGGTGATCTTGAACGCGTTCTCGGAGGGTAAGAAGACGGGGGCTCTCTCGCCGTGGTTCTACGTCGGCGGCACGGTGAACCGTGCGGGGCCTCACCTCTACAACGCGTTCTGGCCTGCTCCCCATGTGTTCGGCGTCTCGTGGGATGTCGCCGTACTCTGCGGCGCAGCGTTGCTGGCCGCGCTGCTGTTCTTGCAGCAGCGGCACGGCGGCGCGTTCCCCTGTCGTTTGATGAGGAGGAGATCGAGTCAATATGGGGTGGTCTCAACGCTCAGCTCTTAATTTGCGAAAAGAAATGTAAGTGTGAGCAAATCATCGGCCTATGGCAGGTCCCTTGTTTCGGATGCTAGTTCAAATGGAGCTTATGCTCATTACTGTATGTGCTCATTAGCCACTGTGTTTAGCGGCCCTGAACAGCTGGACGCGTGTCATAAACCGAGTCCTGTTGAGTGTTCGAGTCGGCGCTCCTCGTAATTCAACTTGGTGTCGGAATCGGCCATTTTAGGAAGGGGATCGAAGCGGACCCGGCGGCGGAGATCGAACTTGGAGTCGGAGAGTTCCCGAATCGGATTCAAACTCGGCGTGCACATGGCCAGTTGCCGGCGGCTCCATATATCTCGCGGCTGCGGGGAAGGCAGCAGCGACGCCTCTCATTCGATTCCGCCTCATCACCACGGGGAATTCGCGCAACGAGTTCTCGATCCATGGCGCCGTGCTTCCCCGGCCCTAACTGCTCTCTCGCGATTGTCGTCTACGACCCCGCCGCCGGCAAACCGCGCGCCGAGAAGCGGCCGCGCGGGGAGGAGGACGAGGAGGAGGCCTCCACGTCGTCGTCGAGCGTCAGCAAGCGTTCGCGCCAGGAGGTGGAAGCCTCCGCATCGTCCTCGGGCGCAAGCGCGATTGTCCCGCACGCCGTCCTCGACGTCGAGCCCATCAACGCCGCCCCGCCGCAGCAGCCGCCAC